>PITA01005900.1:0-105542 GCA_004023965.1 Spilogale gracilis
GGGGGCAAGCCTCCAGACCCTCCAATTTGTTTCTACCTTTTTGCCGATGTTCTTTGTCTCTCGTGGCGGTCCAGAAGTGGGAAATATCACATTTCAGGCTGGTTTCATGGGTGTTCACGGTGGTCTTGTAGTGGTTTTTTTGTTGGAATTCAGCTCTCTTCAGGGAACTCCCTGAAATGCGGTCACCTGGCCTTCCGCCTTCTTGACCCTCCCCCCTTAAATGTAAACTTTTAAACAACTAAATTTTGTCATGGTTTCCTAATATATGATAAAAACTCTCCAGTACAAAATATTATATATCTAAATGGAAATGGATAAAAAAAGGATAAAAAAGTTACTTAGTAGAGTGTATCTGTCTAGAGCATGTTTGGCAACATAAATGATAGGTTTATAAATTAACTGCTATTAATTAGTTAAAAAGTATTTATAGAGTCTAATTTCCTGATGCTTTTATAAGGAAGAATAATTATTTCCACTATTTTAGCATGAATATATAGTGAATTGTTATTTGTGGGCAGATTAAAATAAATCTGGGCTTGAATGATACTGGAAATATGAATACTTTATTTATGCTCAAAAACAAAAACATGTAATCAATTAACAGTGTTTAATTTTTACTTCTGACAAAAATCTAGAAATAGTAATAATTGAAAGAAAACGGAGTATTGCTTTTATTTTTATCATAATTTAGAAACAGAATGATTAAATTCATACACACACAATAGATTGTATGTGTATACATATATTGATGTATATAAATAGATGTATAATTTCCCAGGTAATTCACAATTTTTTACTAAAGTACAAACAAAAATTTTAAAAATAAGATTTCCCATATAAATGAAAAGAGGAATTAGATGTTTAAGTTGGAATGTAGTTTGGACATGTGAACCAAACTTTGAAGTATTAAATAATACTAGTAAAATATTACACTTTCTATTTTTTATTGGATGTATAATGATACAGCTCAAGTTTATTTAGCATTCTATTAGTCTTTTACTATTGTAATACATATACTTTATTGAACTAGACAGTTTTCTATTTTATTTTTAAAAATATTTTATTTATTTATTTGAAAGAGAAGGAGAAAGAGAATGAGCATAAGTAAGAGTTGCAGTAGGCAGAGGGAGAAGCAGGCTTCCGGTTGAACAAGGAGACCCATGAGGAACTCGATTCCAGGACCCTGAAATCATGACCTGAGCCAAAAGCAGATGCTTAACCAACTGATCCATCCAGTCATCCTAAATTTTATATTTCATATAGATTGGTCATGCTATAATTTAAGGATTTAATTTTGTCATATTTTACTCGAAATTACAAAAAAATTACAAAAAATTACAAAAAAATAACTTTATTCGTTTTTTTTCATATAAAACTTTCCTTAATCTCCTTAATTTTCCTTAATTGAAACAAATTAAATTATGAGGCACCTGGTTGGCTCAGTTAGTGAAACATCTGACTTCAGCTCAGGTCATGATTTCAGGGTCCTGGGATCAAGCCTCACATCAAACTCCATGCTCAGTGGGGAGTCTGTTTGTCCTTAACCTTCCCCTCCCAACACTCATGCTCTCTCTATTTCCCTCTCAAACTCTTAAAAAAAAGAAGCAAATTAATTTATAAAGAGCATATAATCAAACAAATTTCAATATTTTTCTTAGCTTATTTACAATCAATTAAATTAGCAAAAATAGTCTTTCCTTAATTATTAGCTATAATATGTGTTTTAATTTGACCTGTTCAACCAACACTTTATTAAACTACTATCTATAAAGGCACAGGGACTGAACGTTTAGCACATTAAACTCATTGCACCCTATGATCTTCTTTTTATTTTTCGTCTTCCATTAACCTCTTTTCTTTGAAACTTTTGCCTCTTTTGTAACGTGCAGAATTCTTCAACTGATTATTATCCTGAATTACTAACACATGGACTTTTCTATTATTTTGTTGATGTGTACACATCTTAAATCTAAGAATTTTCTGAAGATATTTTTTAATTTTGCATACTCTCAGTTTTCTACACAATTATTCTGAATTCTAAGTATTTTATATATTTCCTTATGTCTCTGAAACTCAATCCCTTATTAGTATTTGCTTGTAGATACACTCACATGCTAATTTTAAACTTAATATCCTTAAATAGAGACCAGCATCATTCTTTCAAGCACAGACCATGTATACATATTTATGCCACCAACAGCACTGCACATAAAGGCTATGTTTCTGTTTGACTGGTCTAGCAGCTGGATGATCACTAGATGTGGGTCTGTTGATTACTTTATCTCTTGACCATGGTATCTCTCACTTTATTGTATAATACATCTTTTTAGATTTTATGATGAAAAATGTGCAAAAGTGAAGAATAATGAGGCAAGGACTATTGACCCTTGAAATGGGAATGCTTTTACTTTTGCTAAGTTCTGATTATGAGACATTTAGTCAATTTTGTCATGAGTCCATTTGGGTTTGGGTTTTGTTGTTGCTATATCTATCACCTTTGTTTCGAGACTTCAAATTCTTTCATCCTTGAGCAGCTAGTACTATGTATTGAATGTGGGGTTTGGATTTTCAAAGAGATGTTGGTCTTCATGTTATATTCTTATCTTTCATTGATCCATAAAGATGCATATGCCACAGAGAATCTCTCTATATATGTCCATTTGCTCCCCTGCTAATGAGTGGTAGAATACCATTGTTGTTTCTTGGTGCAAAAATCAAAGTGAATGTAGGGGTGATTCTCTCTTTAGCCTCAGTGCTTTGTCCTTTGGGAGTGGAGCTTTGTCAGTGATCACTGGACAACCAAAGTCTGCCTTATGTCTAGAAGATTTTAGATAGGAATGAGTTTTCACTACTTATCACTGTAATTCAGTTCTCTTTTGAATCAATGCAGAATTTTCAGCCCAAGTAGTTTCTTAACCTTCCACCAGAGACTAATTTTTACTTCTATTTTTCCCTGAGAATCATTGTACCATTGCCCAGGAGAAGGGCCAGCATGGTGGTCTCCTGACTTTTTCCTTGAGACAATAGATCTAAGCTGTAGTCCTTGGAGCAGAAAAATTTCCTGCCCTTAAGCCATTCATGGTGTTGACTTTTCTATGACGGAAGGGCCCAGAAATGGTCAGGGCTTGTGCATTCATCCAACTGAGGGTGCTTTACCAACTTTCTGTCCTGCCCACAATCTATCTCATGACAGAAGTGGAAAAGATATTAAAGAATTCTGCTCGCATTTGGGGCTTCACAAAGTTTTATATGGTCACACTATACATCACTTGGCTCTTAAGAATTTGTTAAATTTTGTTGTTTTCTTTCAAATTTTCAGGACAGTCATCTCTATCATACTGTCTTCTCTCTCCTTGTAGAGTCTTGCCATCTGGTTGACTTGGTAGTCTTGAAACCTCTGCTCCCTCATGAACTGAACAAAATTTAGGATTCTGTTGACATTCCAGCTTTCTTGTTTTAGGACATGAACAATCTTCTCTTGTTTTTTCACCTTCTAGGCAGAAACAGAATTTGGGTGCAAGTAATTTATTTAGGAAGTAATTCCTGGAAACAATGTTGGGGGCAATGGAAAGTGAAGAGTAAATGGAACAGATTCAATATAGATGGGATCAATGAGACGATGTAACTGCATAACTGGAGACTCCTGTAGGACAGTGGAGCATATGTCTCCAAGCTCTCCCACCAGAAGGGTAACAAAGCTGTAATACTTCTCCTCCAAGCATTATCAAGCATTATTCTCTATCATTATTTGAGGACTGCCTCCATGGCATTACATTTAGAAGTATTCTCTGCTTTAAAAATTTTCTGTCCGATTTTCCTGAAGATGATAGAGAGATGCTAGAGAGATCGATATGTATGTTACTACATGTTAGCAATTTTCAAGTATTTCTGGGTTTCCTACCAAAAACAATTTAGTCTCCAAGATTATTCTGATGAGCAAATTATTTATTGCAGAGTAAAGATTTACTTCTCATTTATCATTGTGAGATTGATGATTTAAATACTTTGCTCCATTGTTTTTCTTCAGAATTGTTATTATTTTTCATAATTGTAATTTATCTACCCATATCTTATGTATTAATCCTGGGGAAGACATTTTTGAGAAAAGCATTTAATTTTAAGAGACATATATCACATTTATCTGGGGTTATGTATTATGTACTGTGAGGTTAAAGTTTATTTAAATTCATTTACTTTTGTTGAACTCTGGGAGTATGGATGGAAGCTAGTAGTAATTTGCACATTTCTGTTAGTACATTACCTGTGTTATCAGTCCTCAGAATAAAATATAAACCTCTCTGAGCTCACCAGAGTTTACAGTTTAATTTAATCAACTCATCACCTACTGGGATGAGTGACTATGACTAGAAATGTGATCACTGGCAAATCTTCAGTAGGAAAAGATGGCTATGTGTGTTGCTTGTACATTAATTTCACCTAAATGGGAGTCCAAAATTATGTTATGCCCGAAGCTCCAAGTATGATCCTTGCTATATCAGTAAAGTATATTATGTGATTCCCAGGAAATTAGATGATTTAAATGATCAAATAAATTATTTCAATCGGGAGTTATCACAGAGGTCAATAGTAGAGTTCCAAAATAAGAGATCAAATGCTAATAAGAGATTAGATAAAAGGAACCCAGAAAAGGAATGGTTGCATTTGTCAGTATAGAACTCAAACAAAAGCAGTTTCTACACATTTTGGGTGGGGAGTGTAACTAAAAGAACTTCAAAAGGGGTGCCTGGGTGGCTCAGTTGGTTGGGTTATTGCCTTCGGCTCTGGTTGTCATCCTGGAATCCCAAGGTCCAGTCCCATGTCCAGCTCCCTGCTTGGTGGGGAGTCTGCTTCTCCTTCTGACCCTCCCCTTCTCGTGCTCTCTCTCTCTCGATTTCTCTCTCAAATAAATAAAAATAAAATACTAAAATAATTAAAAGCACTTCAGGAAATAATCTGAGACAAGTAATGTAATGGAAACAGTATTTGTTTTTTCCCTGTGAATGGTGAAGACAGAACTGATGATGTAGTTTGTGGGGCACTTTTGTATGTTTGTTTACTATTTTGTTTTGGAACTTCTAAAGCATGTTTATATGCTAGTGATATTTTCCACTGGAAACAAACCATTGGTGATGCAAGTTAGTGAGGGATATGAAATGCTGAAGTAAAATTCGTATAAAGGACATAGGATATGAGGACCAGAAAACAACTTGATGAGTAGGTTGTCCTTACCTAGGAGCAAGAAGACCTGATAGCGTAGAAACTTCAGCATTTGCAAAAATAGAAAAGTGAGATGTTATCATTACAAATGCATAGATTCATGATTTCATGTATAACGATGGACAAAAGTTCCAGTCTGACAGCTTCTACTGCTTCACTGAAGTAAAAAAACTTTGGGAATAATAGCTGTGTACACATATTAGCAAATACAAAAGATTATTTTAAAACATGAAACATTATATATTGTGCACTCATTCTATACATTATCAGAACTTTATAAATATGCAAATAGTTAACTAAGGAATATTAATTTCACCCTCTGAAATAATTTCCCCTGAGCTTGGAAACAGATATAATTATATCCCACAGAAAGAATTCTTTGCTCATATAAATATAGATAAGATTTACAAATTTTCGTATATTCTTTATTTTCCCTCAAAAGTAAAAGAACACAAATATGTAGCATTTTTTTCTGAATCTTTTCTACTAATGAATAGCAGCATTCCCTTGATTATAAAAATAGGTAATGAAGACTTACACTTAAGCACAGATATACTTAAGTACACTTAAGATACTTAGAGCACTGATTCATTGGTTGCAGGCATGAAAAATCTAGATTATTTTCATTAACTCTAAAGCAGCAAGTATATCATATATTTATAAGAAGTGAAGAAGGTAAGAAAGCATAGGCAACAAATATTCAATTGAAATATCATGTATTTTGATGATTTTTGAGTAATTATCAGAGACTGACATTGGGAAGTATTCTCCTAATCAGAGAATTTTGATTAATCTAATCACTCCTTCACTGTGCCTATGCAAATAATGCCTCCACAGGTGTTCTAATTTGAGACAACAGGTTTCATTTATTAATGAATAAAAGGAAGTTACCAGTGATAATGGCAGCATTATGGCTAATGTTAAAATCTGAACAGCAATGTGACAGAAATAATGAAGTTGATTACTAAAATAAAAATGAAAGTTCATTGACAATATTTACACTGGAAAAATTGTAGTCATCACTAGCCAAGACCATACTGATAAATGGAAAAAGACATTAAATATGATATTCTGGCATTAAGTCTTGACTGCTAATTATTTTCATCCCTTTTATAAACAAATCACATATTAATGTATAGATAAGTTATTTTGAAATATTTTTGTATTACCATTAAAGGTACATTATTTAATACATTGTCATCTTTGTCTCCCTTCTCCCTCACAACAAAAAGTTATCTCGTTTCTATGTTTTGTTGTTAAATATAGGAGTGATCAGAAGTGCAGTGTTGTGATGAGCACTGTGTGTTATATGAAACTAATTAATCATTGAACACTACATCAAAAACAAATGATGTACTACATGTTGGCTAACCGAAAACAATAAAAAATAAATAAATAAATACATACATACATAAATACATAAATACATTATCCTCAAAAAACTTAGGTTTTTTGAAAAGGTTAATTTGAAAAAGAATTACGGCTCTACGACTTTTTTTTTAATCTAGAAACTATATATATATAGGAATTCTAGAAAGCACAAAATTTATACACAAAAAGAAATTCAAGAAGGACCTTGAAAGTATCATCAATTCCATGGTTCATCCAGTACAAGGTCTTTCAAAGCCTTAATAAAGAAAGTCAGTTCCTTCTTCATCAAGAAGCCACCTTTCTTCTACAGCATGTTCATTCCTACCATGAGAAGTACTATAAATATGTTGACATAGGAATCACCCGTTTGAAAAGTGAGACCAGGAAACCTTCTATTTTGGCCTGTTTCATTTTACCCGAATCTCTGGAGGTACTGTTGCTCTTCCATTATTATTCTACATGACAACAGAAATTTTCAGGAGGATGACAAAAAAAAGCAGGTAAGTCAATAGAGTCTTTCTCCATTTCTGTGCCTAATTAATCCTTCAGGAGAAGAACATAATTGTTTAGCAAAGTTTTGAGAGCTATAACAACTGGTTTTAGGGAGTACTCTTAGGGCATCATAAGCCAGATCCAGCAGGTTAATAAAACAGTTCATTTAGCCTATTGACAAAGGATACTTGAAACAGAGCCTTTGTGTCTGAGTATTATTGATTATCATAGTTCTTCATAAGATTATTAATGTTTTCTTTTTTAAATATTTTATTTATTTATTTGACAGAGAGAGAAATCACAAACAGTCAGAGAGGCAGGCAGAGAAAGAGGGGGAAGGAGGCTCCCCACTGAGCAGAGAGCCAGATGTGGAACTCCATCCCAGGATCCTGAGATCATGACCTGAGCTGAAAGCAGAGGCTTTAACCCTCTGAGCCACCCAGACGCCCTTAAAAATTGCTTGTATCATGACCAGATATCCATTCCAAACTTGTTTGCAAGTGACACAGGGGCATCTACACTGCTAATGCCTAATACACACACACACACACACACACACACACGATGATAAATGAATATATATTATGCATTTAATTTTATATATAATATGTATTATATAATATAATACATATTCATTTATTTCTACATAATTCACAAAAGTTTTTGCACGCCTACAAAATTTTGTGAGATTTCTTTTTAATTCATTTAGCATACTCATTGAGTTGTTATTTGAATACTATATGGTTAATGAGGAAAAGAGTTTGTTACAAATAGAATGTTACATCAATCATATCTGGAGATGAATCTGTCAAAGGGAGAGTAACTATGTATTTCAATCATCCAGGAAAGTACTTATGTATGCCCATTTTCCTGACATAATAATTATTATTTCCAATTTTTATTCTCAGAAATCTCCTAGCTTAAATGATAAATGATATGGGCTATCCCAGTTTGTGTCATGCAATTTTACAAAATGTGGCACAAGGCACAGGTGGGTGAATTGAGTTGACCAGAATTCTAGGATTTTATGTTCAGAGTATTAGATTGGTCATCCTTAAAGAGAAAATCCTCTACAAGAATGGTTGAACTTAAAGTAAAGAAGCACAAAAACCATATCTCTAAGTCTTTAATAAATTATAGGTAGTATAATTTGTGTAGGTCAAGTGGATTGACATAGATTTAAAAGTTCTTTTTAAACTTGATAAAGGAATGATGGTCATGACATGGCAATAATGAGGAATTAGGACAACAAAATCATTTTACTATCCTCAGGTATATAAGATAGGGAATAAAAGACTGCTATTTGGGAGAGTTTCAGGGAAATGGACTTCTTTAGAAAAAATATAAGTTTCAATTAAGGTGATATAGTAAAGCATCATTTTAAAATAGCAGCTTATGATATTACTGTATTTCCTGGATATGTGGTAGCAGTTCCAAAAGCCACAAAGGAATAATCTGGTTTGGGAGAAAAGATGAGGGATAAACTAGAGATGGGGCAAGACTATAATAATATAGAGTACTCAGACAATGGTAATACAGTAAAGAATAGATCTCTTAGTGTTTCTTTTCTTGAATTGTACCTCACTAAGTTACAAATACTATTCACATAGTAAGCTTTAGCCATTTTAGCAAAACCACTTTGCAATTAAAAAAATATAATATCAGATTTTTAGACAATAAAGAAACACAATGGATGACTGAAATCATTTGGTGTGTATGAGATCATAGGAATTAAATTTATGTTTTTTTTAAAGATTTTATTTATTTAACAGAGAGAGAAATGCAGCTAAAGAGAGAACACAAGCAAGGGGAGTGAGAGAGGGAGAAGCAGGCTTCCTGCAGAGCAAGAAGCCCTATGTGGGACTCGATCCCAGGACTCCAGGATCATGACCTGAGCCAAAGACAGATGCTTAATGACTATGATTATTTTTATAGTTTTGATTACTATCAAAATTTATGCACATGTAAGAGAAAACCAATGGGTAGTAGGTCCAAGAAAGAACTGAGTAGACAATAAACAATATTGTCTAAGGTAATAAACCTTTTCCACATTAAAATGAAATGATAACAAAGAGGTAGAGATGGCCCCTGAAAAGTGTCCATGAAGGGAGAGCTAGTGGGCATCTTGTGAAATCTGGAATGTGAATAAAGAAAGAGGGGCCCCTGGGTGGCTCACTTGTTTAAGTGACTGCCTTTGGCTCATGAGGGTCATGATCCCGGAGACCCGGGATCAAGCCCCACATCAGGCTCCCTGCTTGGTGGGAAGCCTGCTTCTCCCTCTCTTACTCTCCCTGCTGTGTTCCCTCTCTAGCTGTGTTTCTGTCAAATAAATAAAAATCTTAAAAAAGAGAGAGAATAAAGAAAGATAGTGAAGATGATGATTATTACTGTTATTATTTGAATAAATTCATAAGGCTCAGAGTGTGTCTGAGACTATCTGACCCAGAGTTGTTTCTCCCATGTCTTCTGATCACATCTGTGTACTTAATCAACCATACGGTGGCATAAGTTCTTATTTTGACTTTTTTCTAATAGTTGATAGCATTCCACACAGGACATTGTGTGATGAATTAAACAGAAAATCAGCTTTCTGGTGGTTTCTATTGGTTGTGTTGAGACAAATGTTCAACATACTCAACCTTTAGACTGTTTATTTTTTTTTCCATACCCCTCCCTGTGAAAGAAATGTTATTTCTTCTGATATTTAATGGTAGATCTATACATAGTACTCTACCTTAACTAATTTCCATCTCAACATATTATTATCACTTCAGGGACTGGGATACTGTAGAGTTCCCTTTTAATGATTATATGTGTTACATTGAGAGTATTCTAGCTGTGATAGCCTATAGCTATGAACTCTGTCCCTATTTTTTTCACTTTAAGAACTGATGACATTATTCAAAGTAGAAATTGAAAGGATCAAAGTCATAATGATACATTTGGTCCCAACAGTCTCTTGAAGGAGGTGGGAAAGGTCAGAATACTTCTTTCAGTTGACCAAAATATACCTATATGGAATGCTCTTCTAAGCCAGATGTACTATCAGTAATTCCCTTGAGAGAAGTATAGAGATATAATACAGCCCAATAAATATTGGTATTGGTATTAGAGATGTTTTGAAAAATATGCTTGAAGTACTGCTATTTTTAGTTTAGAAGAGCAGCTGATGTAAGTATTTAACTGATTAAACCCTTTGTATGGTAACAACAAATTCTTCCTTTGCCAATGGATGTTTCCCGTGCTGAGTCTACTCATGTGTATCTTATTGAATAACTCCAAATCTGACATTTTAAAAACTGAATACTGACAAAAGATGGAGTATAAAGAAAAGCCCACTTTATATACACATAGATTAATGTTTTTAATATTTTATTTATTTATCAGAGAGAGACAGAGAGAGAAAGCACAGCCAGGGAGAGGGGCAGAAGGAGAGGGAGAAGCCGGCTCTCTGCTGAGCAGAGAGCGAGGCTGGGACTTGATCCCAAGACCCTGAGTTATGACCATAGCTGGATGCAAATTCTCAACAAACTGAGACACCCAGGTCCCCCAGACATAGCTTAACTTTAACTAAATGTCTTCCTTTAAAATAGAAATAAGATGATAAAAAATGTCATTGACCATCTTATCTTTAAAATGAATGTCATGTAAAATGGCTTTGGCATATGATTCGTGGGTTGTGTGAAGAGCTAGCAGAAAAGAAATATATCAGGAGTAACTGTGTTTTCTAGCTCATTATCTCAAACAAGCACAATGTGAAAGTGAGTGGGCTCTATCACTGTACTACGAATTAAGGTAAATACTGAAATGGGGACTAGAAGATAGAAAATGTTATCAGTAAATCTGAATAATTAAGTATAAATAAAAAATTATCTATCCCATTTTAGCAAGCCAATTAAAGTAAGTCTTAAAGCCAAAGATAAGCCCAAATTTAAAATTTTACAGATAACTGACAAAGCTCTGTACAGAAGGAAGTACTCTTGCATTCTCTCTCTCTCTCTCTCTCTCTATATATATATATATATATATATATATATATATGTGTGTGTGTGTGTGTGTGTATATATATACACACACACACATTTCAACTTGTAAGACAGCAAACAAAATACATGACTTCTAACATTTAGACATATCCATGATTAATTTAAAAATTATATACCAAAGAACTAACTTATTAGAATAGTGGAGCATACTGAAATGTTAACATTCTGTATTTGCAATTTGGCACTATAAACATATTGTATTTATTTTTAAAAGAAGACTTAATTCAAATAACTCATTTTTAATTTTTATCAAAGTAATATATATCAGCCACCACATAACAGATTGAAATTTCACTGTTCAACCATGCTTATAAATCCAGCTTGCACTTAATTTAGAAGAAATAATAGCCACATTTGTGATCATTAAGAATTCCAGAGTTCAATATATCATGGACTGTACAAAAATATTTTTACTTCACAGTCTTATTTGACTAGACAAAATTTATCCAGAAAATTTCTTTACTTCTTATATTTTCTTTTCGTGAACTTCCTATATTTCTTCCACTGATTACTATTTCTTCTATCAAAGGATAAGATTTCTTGAAATGCAAACCACTTAGCATCAGGCTTGATAAGGAGAAAATGAAATCTGACCCTCTTCACTGCAGTTGTATGTATTTTTTCTGTAATTGTAGTTGGTGACAAAAATTATATTTATCATAATTTCTCCAAATTTTATGTAAAAGCTTAACTCTTAGAATCTTTCATGACAGTATTTTTTTTTGTAAATAAATAATTTCCCAAGAAACAGAGTAGATTTGAATATGGTTGTTGAAACTTCAGCTAGTGATAGTTTTCTTCTCTGATTATAAATAAATGGTCTGGTTACCAGCATGATAAATGAGGACAACTTTAAAATGAATTAATGACATAGATAAACATAATAATAACAAAAACCCTATTACTGAACTCCAATAAAAATGTGTAGATACATAGACCAAATGTCCATGTGTACAGTTTTGGATTGAAAGAGTGAAATATAGTGATAAAAGGCCACATATCTAGAAGCTAGATGTATTTCTTCATATTGAATGAATTGATGGGATACTTTTGACTTTCTGCAAAAAAAATAGTTTTTTTGTTTTTTTTGTTTTGTTTTGTTTGTATTGTTGTTGTTATTGTTGTTTTAAGATTTTATTTATTTATTTGACAGAGAGAAAAAACACAGCTAGAGGGAGCACAAGCAAGGGAGTGAGAGAGAGAATAGTGGGCTTCCCTCTGAGCAAGAAACCCAATGTAAGACTGGATCCCAGGACTCCAAGATCATGACCTGAACCAAAGGCAGATGCTTAAAGCACCCCTGAAAAATATTAGTTTTAAAATAAAGAGGATATATTTAACATTTAGAATGATAGACTGATCTAAAGGACTCACTTCCTGGTTATTTCCGAATATTAGCAATATGATGATTATATACAAAAAGGAAAGCAGTCAAAATGGTTGAAATAAGAAAGAATAAACTCAGTCTCACAGGGACTGGTGAATTTTTGCAAACAGAAGAACTATGAGACCCCATGATCAATAAACTAAAGGTGTGGAGCTTTGTTTCAGAAAATGTAAAGGAAAATGGTATGCATTGTGACTTGGGGAAAGCAAAAGTCAGAGAAATCATGATAATTGACTCAAGAACTGTTAATGAAATTTGTGTTAGCTCTATATTTAGATTTAAAAATAACTTTATAATGACCAATTATTAAGAAATCCTACTTAGATTAGCATATTTCTGCTGGAAAGTCAACTCCCAAGCTGTATTTTCTTCATTTTGACACATTTATTTGCTTGTGACCCAATTTACACCCTTAAATGAATCGTAATGAAAATGCCCTAGGCACAACACAAGCCAAAAGTGAACTGTTTAGGGGGAAAGACATAGTAGAGGAATGGAAGTGACAACCAATACTTGTATTCATCAATATATACTGTTACATATAAATAAAAATAGACCTAAATTTTACAAAATATTTTAAGGAAGTAAGTGGCAAAATAAGGAAAGGATAAAAAGTAGTAAGCAGAAAAAAAAAACCCACTGGCCTTAAAATATTGAGATATATTTCAAAAGGAAGAAAGTAATTTAGAAGTAAATATGTAAGCTGCCAACAACATCAACAAAATATGATTAACAGTAGACCTCTTTTCAGCAAAGTGGACTCTAGAAGTTACTAGAAAACACAAAGTTTTGAGGGAAATGTTTTTATAATTCAAAGACTAAAATAAATAAAGAAAATATATATTATACACATTTCCTAGGAAAGTTAATTACTTATGGCATACTCTAGCACACCACAAAAGAATTCTAAGACAGAGAAGGCAGAGATGATTTAAAAAAGAATAGATGTGAAAGCAGGAGAGAAAAATATACAAATCTAGGATATCAACTCTACAAAAGGTCAACACTGTCCTCATCTGTGTTAGAGAGTTTAGCAAATAATTGGATTAAGAATCTATATAGCAAACATGTAAAGCCAAATGTTTCTCTTGTAATAATTACAAAAGAGAGACAAATTAAGTAAGCCCAGTGTGTAAGTATGGGAGAATAAAGACTGTAAAAGAAATTCCTGGTATCATCTGACTTTGTACTCATGATGATTACTTATATGAAGATTTAAAACATTACCCATTTTATTACTTTCTGCTGTTAGAATTATTATTTTCTTAATTTTATTTTATTAGTTTGGCTCAGTCATTTTTTCCTACTTTTTAAAAGTTACTCAATTTATTGATAATAAGTCTTTTTAAATATTTGCATTAACAGTACAAATTTTCTTCTATTTATTCTCTTGATTTAGCTCATAAGGACTGTTGTATTTATATTGTTTCCTGTTTTAAATTGATCATGATTTTTATTTTACTTTTTTTTTAAGATTTTATTTATTTATTTGATCGAGAGAAACACAGCTAGAGAGGGAACACAAGCAGAGGGACTGAGAGAGGGAGAAGCAGGCTTCCCACTGAGCAGGGAGCCCAATGTAGGGCTCCATCCCGGGTCCCCAGGATCATGGCCTGAGCCGAAGGCAGTCGCTTAACCAACTGAACCACCCAGGCGCCCCTTTATTTTAATTTGATCATTGTTGTTTTACTTATTTATGAGAATAATTTACTATTTTACTGTGCATGAGACAATCTGGAATCATGAGGAAGTTTTTATAAACATCAAAGAATGTAGATGAAGACATAGTTCTTTAGATTATATTTAGCCTCCTTTTGTGGCTTGGTGTGTGGACAACAATCAAAGTGGACCACACATGACTATAACAAAATGTACATACTCTTGTTATGAAGAATTTGTTTTTTGTTTTTTTTTTTTACCATTTGTTAATATTTTTCAAGTTATTTATAGCTTCACTGCTTTGTACTTAATCCATCACTTTCAGAGAGAACTAGGATAATCTATCATATCATAGATTTGAATATATCAATCTGTCTTTAAAAACTTACCAATATGAGGGCACCTGGTTGGCTCAGTCCATTAAACATTTTATTCTTGATTTCTGCTGAGGTCATGATCTCAGAGTTTTGGAATTGAACCCAAGAGAGGCTCCACATACATTGGGGAGTCTGCTTGAGATTCTCTCTCTCTCTCTCTCTCTCTCTCTCCCTCTGCCCACCATCCACACACATGATCTCTCTTTCACTGAAATAAAAAAAGCAAATCTTTTTAAAAATTGTCAATTTTGTTCAAATACATTTTAGGATCATATCCTAAATGGGCACAACATCAGGATTCCTACACAATGCTGATGAATTGCTCATTTTATCATCTATGATGTATTAACATCATATTTTTTTTCCATTAAGTTCTTTTTCTGATGAAAAATGCGATGTTAGCATTTACCAAATATATTATTTTGTGTCCTTATATCTTTATCTCCTTTTTAAGTTATATTTCATGTAAGGTCTTTTGTAGATAGCCTAAATAACACATGAGTCAAAAATAAGATAAAAGAAATTCAAACACTGTGAAATTTACATAAATAAAATACAATATATCATAATTTGTGTGATATAAAAAAATCTATAGGACTACAGATTTCTATTAAAATCTAAAAACAATGATCTCTTGGGGCACCTGGGTGGCTCGGTCTTTAAGTGTCTGCTTTCAGCTCAGATCATGATCCCAGAGTCCCAGGATGGAGACCCATATCAAGCTCCAAGCTTGGTGGAAAGCCTACTTCTCCCTCTCACTCCCCCTGCTTGTGTTCTCTCTCTAGCTGTGTTTTGCTCTGTCAAAAAATAAAAAAATAAAATCTAAAAAAAATAATAAAAATAAAGTAAATCAATGATCTCAGTTTTTATCTTAAAATCTAAGAAAAAAAGGAGTAAATTAAATATAAAGTCAGGAAAAAATACAGATAAAAGTAGAAGTCTAAAATAAAGCATATAGCAAATACAGAAAAATCAATGAAGTCAACTTCTGTTTATTTAAGTAGAATAATAAAAATAAAACAGTGGCTAATTTACCAATACAATGCAAGAATCAATGAATTACAAAAATCACTAACAAAAAAACAGTCCATGACTATGTAATAAATGTAGTAATATTAAAATAGGATAATAAAAAATTCTTTTTATACCAATGATTAGACAACATCATGGAGTAGACACATTACAAAAACCATCTAAAAATTAGAAAGTGTTTATGCTCAACAAACATTTTTTCACAAACTGCTCCAGATTCATTAACTTCACTGGTAAATTTTTCTGGACATTGAAGGAAGAAATAATACCAATGCAACCTAAAATCTATCAGAAAATGAGAAGAAGAAATGTATACTGACTCAATTTTCAATATTTTTATTTTGAAATCATTTGAAATGCAAAAATTTGTGGTGGTAGTATAAACATTTCCTGTGGACTCTTCACTCAGGTCTCCTTGTGATCACATCTTACATAATCAGCACATTGCTAAAAACAGGAAATTGACATTGGCATACAAACTATGTTTGGATTCTTGTATTTCACCAGTTTTCAATTTTTTGAGTATAGTTTTATGAAATTATACCTATAATTCCACACAGTCATCAGCACCATCACCGTACACAACTGTTTCATCACCACAAGGAAATATTCATGTGTTGTGTCTTAATAGTCATATTCTTACTCCAAACCTAGGTGGTGGCAACTACTGAAATATACTCTGTGATTATAATTCTATTACTTAGAGAATATTCTATAAATAAAACTTTGTATTTAACACTCATAATTGCCTTTTTTTCTCAGCTTAATGCCCTTAAAATTCACCTAAGTATTCATGTATATCAATTTTATTTTCAACTATAAATTACAATTAAAAACACAAGAGAAAAGCATAAATGTTTCATTTAATATGTATTTATCCACACCTTGCTCTTTCTTCTTTCTTGATGTTCCAAGTTCATTCCATTATCATCTTCTCTTTGTCAATTCTCTCAGAGCCAAGTATGTTGTTGTCAAACTTTTCATTCTCTTCCACTAAGAAAGTCTTCATTTCATATTCGCTAATGAGGAATACTTATACTGGGGATAAAAATCTAGGTTGTCAGTTTTCTTTCAGTATCTGAAAAATATTGTACTGCTTCCTTTCCTTTTGATATCCATATTAGAATTCACTGTCATTTAAAATTGTTGTTTCTTAAGGGTTACAGGATGGCTTAGTTGATGGTATGTGTGACTCTTGATCTTAAGGTTGTGGGTTTTAGCCCCATGTTAGAAGCCAAAATTACTTAAAAGTAACTTTTTTTGAGAGAGAGAGAGAGAACACATGAATGGGGAGAGGGGCAGAGAGGGAGGGAGAGAGAGAATTCTCAAGCAGGCTGGATCATGGAGCTGAACACTGGCTCAATCCCAGGACCTTGCGATCATGACCTGAGCCAAACCAAGAGTCAAATGTTCAACCAACTGAGTCACTGAGGCACCACAACACTAGAATCTTAAAAAAAAATGTTTGTTTTTTCTCATAGATACTGTATTGTTTTTCCTTGAGTACCTATAAGATTTTTCTTTGTATTTAGTTTTCAGAAATTGATTATGATGTTTCTCACCACAAATTTATTTACATTTACATTATTTGGGGTTGCTAACATTCCTGAATCAGTAAGTTTATGTTATTCACTTAATTTGAGAGGTTTTCAGGCATTGTTCAGACGTTTTAATTTTTCTTTTGTTTTCTTTCTTTCTTTTTTTTTTTTTTTTGCTGCCTTTATTCTGCCTCTTCTCCTTCTGGATTTTTAATATTTTGTTACTATCTCACATGTCCTGAGATGCAGGTCTTTTTTAAAGTTACATTTCTACTCTTGTCCAGACTGTATAATTTTATTAATCTAAATTCAAGTTCACTCATTCTTCTTTTCTTCTTTTTTAAATAAAATAGGGAATTCGGGGGGAGGGGGTTACCTATATTTATTTTTTAAGTTTTTTTTATTTTCATTCCAGTATAGTTAACATACAGTATAATATTAGTTTCAGGTGTACAATATACTGATTCAACATTTCTTTACATTACTCAGTGCTCATCATTCTGTTATTGAGCCATCTAATGAGATTCATATTTCAGTTATTGCATTATTCAGTTCTAAAATTTTAATCTGATTTTTCTTTATATGTTTTATTTCTTTGTTGAGATATTCTATTTTTATCATTTGTTTCAAGAACATCCACAATTGCTTCATGCATAATTTATTTACATTAGTTGGTTTACAGTCCCATTCCAATAACTCTAGCATCTGTGTCATCTTTCTATTGATGTGTACAAATTCTTTTTCTCATTCAAGCTAAGATTTTTTTGGTTCTTAGTGTGGTGAGCAATTTGGACTATGTGTCAGATATTTTATATTTCATGCTATAAGAATCTTATTTCTATTTCAATCTTCTAGTTTAGTAAATAGTCATTGCATTTAGGTTTAGAATGCATATTCTGGCGTAATCTTGTTATTGGTGGTGTTAAGTAAGATTTGAAATTACATCAAGTAGTATTAAATACACAAGATGAAATATTTAAAATTATGTAATTCTGGCACACTGATTATTATAAACTATTACTGAAAAAATACAGAACACAAAAATGGAAGATATAGCATATTTAAAGATTGGAATCATCTATATTATAATAGATCCTAGGTTTGTTGGACTAGAAATCAAAATCCTGCTGGACTTTTTGTGAAATTAATAACCTGATTATAAAATTTGTAAGGAAATAGGAAAGACCTATGATTACCCAAACAATTTTGAAAAGAATATTAAAAGTGTTGAACTTAGATTATTTTGATCTCAGGACTTACAATAAAGCCAAAACAATATAGTGTAGGAAAAAAAATGACATATATTAGTGGAACTGCCTAGAGTCCAGAAATTGACCAGCACTTATATGAGGTTTTTTTCTTTTTTTTTTTTTTTTTTTTCTGAAGATCCCTTAGAAACACATGGGAAAAGTGTAGTCTCTTAAATAAATGATTAATATGTGTATAATGTACAATTTTCCATTCCTTTACTTTTAATACATCTTTATAATTACAGTAGCTTTGGGTAGAATGTATATAGTCAGCTCTTAAATTGTATTGAATCAGATCATTTATTTTCCTTTCAATATAATGCTTTAGACCTTTACATTTAATATGATAATATATATTTAAGTTAAAACCTACCATCTTGGTAGTTGCTTTTTACTTACATTATCTCTTTTCTGTTATTTTACTTCCACTTTTTCTTCCTACTTTGGATTTATTCAACATTTTTTATAATTCTTTATGACTTCAATTACTGGGTTATAATCCACACTTCTTTGAAAAAAACAATGATTGCCCTGGGGCTTACAATATTATCTCTAATTGATATGGGGAGTCCTCCCTTAAAAATTTGGCAAACACAGTTTTCTCTATTTAATAAATCACAATATGTTTTATTATAATTATAGATAGAAAAAATGAGGTCTTGAGTATATACTTAAATCTACTCATAGCTTTATATTTTTATGGCTTTACATTTGTTTTGTAATATTTATAACTCCATACAAAGAAGTCCAAGTATTGTAGTCCTTAAGTAATTTCAATATCAGACTATTTAAGCACTTGTTTATAAATTCTTCTTGAACTAGTCTCAAATGCATTATTATGTTGAATATCTACAAATACATTTTAAGCCTGTCAACTAGTTGAATCATATTGTTTTATATTTAAATATTACATATAGATACGCATTTTTTTGGACATTTGTCCAGATGAAATGGAAAACCTCAGAATCTACATTCTTCTAAAAAGATTTTACTTGATCTTCAAAGTACTAAATAAATGAATAATAGTTTCATATTGATGTATAATAGTAATAAGATATCAAATATGTAGTTCCAGTGTTAATGATTCATTAATTCACTCAGCTACCATTTATTGAAAATTCTTCTCTGTATGCTAGGAACTAGTTACATATTGGCATAAAAAGAAAAACGTGTGGCTCTTAACCATATAAAGCTCCAAGGCAATAGAAACAAATATGTAATACAAAAGAAAATATGTAAATAATTATAGGTTTATAAGATGGTATTTCCCAAACATGGCTAAAAATGAGGTCAGAATTCCTAACTTATAGTTCAATATTCTATTAATTGAAGTGTTAAAGCATAGCAATCTTATATAATTTTGAGATTTTACATATCAAATATTTAAAAAAAAACACTAGTAGCCTGCTGCAGACCTGCAGCCTGATCGCTCATATGGGCTCCCTTTGCAAGGCACGGAGCCCATGATCCTCCCTCAAAGTGAGGGATATCTGCTGGGGAATGAATCTTGAAACACTGGAAAAAAAAATTTTAGTAACAATAAAAAAATATTTCAATAAAGAAATATTAATATTTCCTTTAAAAAAAAAGTGAGGGAGCTCTGCAAAGCTGCGGTCATCGACACCAGAAGATATTTGTTTCCATTATTCCTTGTCTGTTCAACTATTATAATTTCTTTGACACTATTTCCTCTAACTTCACTTATAATCAAGTTAATGCTTTCTCTTGCTCTTAATTTTGAATCCTCTTATGCCAACCCTTATAAAGATTAATAATTGCAGGATTGTGGGGGCACAACATACTTACTTTATTTTTTTTAAAGATTTTATTTATTTATTTGACAGAGAGAAACACAGCTAGAGAGGGAACACAAGCAGAGGGACCAAGAAAGGGAGAAGCAGGCTTCCCGCTGAGCAGGGAGCCGGATGTGGGGCTCGATCCCAGGTCTCCAGGATCATGACCTGAGCCAAAGGCAGTGGCTTAACCAACTGAGCCACCCAGGCGCCCCACAACATACTTACTTTAAAACTTAGTAAAACCTTTACTAACATAAATAGCTTAGATATTGCAACCTCCTGTTTGTGTGACCATTCACTCACTTCCCTATGCTGGGGGGAAGTAAAACATTCTAATAAGATAAGGATTTGCAGGAACCATCTGTTGCTCAGGACATGCCTGCCTGTGATCGATCAATCTATAGATTAGGATATAATTGGCACATCCTGCTTCATTGTATGGACCCTTCAAAGAAATAGGCACATCCCGTTTTGTTGTGTGAGACCCTCAAGGGCACAAGGCCCATCCTGTTTTTGCAAAGACCCTCAAAAAACACCATTGTCACTCAAGATATGTTCTGTTTTTACAAAGACCCTCGAAAAACACTATTGTTACTATTGTCACTCAAGATTGATGATCCATCACTTAAAGAAACTCTTTGATCATATGGTTTTTATCTGAAAAAAAATATGTAACCCTCTGCTATAAATAAAGAGCCCTGAGAACAGTGTTTTCGGGAGATTCCTACATGAAGCTTGGTCTCTTCATTTTTGCCGACTCCTTCCTCACTCTCGGACCCTAACTGTTGCTGGGGCTGGCCCCCGGCAGTAGCCTTTTGCAGGTGGATATAATCACCACCATCATCATCATCAACATCACTGTCATTTCAGTGTGTTTGAAATCCTTTGTGGTGAAGTGCACTGAAATTCAGTGTTAAGTCATTCAAACACCTAATTTATATTGGAAAAGATAGGCTTGTATCTTATTGAAAAATGCTTTCCAAAGAAAAATAAATAAATGAATGAATTTTCTTTAGATATTTCCATCACTGTCTGGAAACCATTCATCTCTTCTAAATTTCATGTTTCCCTCTTTAAAGAAACTAAGAATATATGTTATGTTTTGTTTTTTTCAAAATCCATGAACCAGCATTCACTTACAAAGGAAAACAAGGCAATACTTACTGAAATTTTAAAGCATGGAAATATGAGACATCTAGAGATAACTTAGAAGTTTGTAGGAAACTTTCATTTTTAAGAAAAATTTCATCTTGTCTTCTTAAGAAGAGAAAATTGAAGCTCCTATGTCAAACCAAACAATAAAAAAATAAAAGGCAGAAAAAGAACCCAGATGTGAGAAGGAATGCAAATCATCATACTAAAAAGCTGAAAAAATTACTCAGCAGGATCCAAAAATAATTAGGAACTGAGTGAGCATATTGGTAAAATATTAAAAGTACTTTGAAAACTCTTAAGTGACAATATATTTAGAAGATTTTTTTTCTTCCTGGACATATGATGAGACTTTTTCTGAAAATAGATTACCAGTGGGGGTTGACAGCTGTTGCAATATTTATTTTTCTCTTTAAATAAAATATAACCAGAAAGTGAGATTTATGTGAAGTTAAGTCCTAAAACAGAGAAATGTTTCCATGTATTTGGTACTATCTGCAGTAGAATTCAGGGACAGGAAAAAATTTCAGGCAAAAATTTTCTTGGTTTATCTAGATTTTCAGAAACAAAACAAAACAAAAGACAATAAAAGCAAAACAAATAAAAACATCAAAATATGAGTTCCAAAATATGAGGCAGAGTTCTAGAAACTTGTTGCTGCTTCCATTTTTAATAGAATTTTGACTCTTTAAGCCTCCATTATCTGATGCATTATAAAAATAATATTTCTTGTGTAGGATCTTAGCATCTACAAAGATGTCAACTATAATAAATCCTTCTAATTATAACAGAAGCCTAAATTTTCAAATTTGTTGGGGGGTTAAAATTTGAGGTGATATTGGAACTTGAATATGTATGTAATATGTAATACATATGTTTCAGTAATGAAGATAACAAGCTATTAGGTAATTATTTTTTTCAGTTTTGAGGAAAGAGTGGAAGCTAAAATATCAGGGAGAAACCAAAGAATAAAGCTCAATTATAGGGGTGCCAAGATGGCTCAGTATGTTGAGCCTCCAACTCTTGGTTTCATCTCAGGTCATGATCCTGCGGTTATAGGATCCAGCCTTGGTTTGCACTCTACAGTCAATGCATAGTCTGCTTCAGGTTCTTCCTCCCTCTCCCTCATCACCTCTCCACTCTCTCTCTCTCTCTCTCTCTCTCTCTCTCACACACACACACACACACACACACACACACACACACACACACACGACTAAAATAAACTCTATAATATACATATGAAATAGTTTACGGATCGATAATGAAGAACCCAAGACAGCCCGTGAATGGGCTCAACAGACAATGGAGATGAGCAATTGCAACAAATAGTATTTAGAAACCTTAACACTCTTTTGAATGTTGAAATTAAAATGTTAAAGTATCTTACAGCGCATATTTCTTGCCCACCCTTCCATATTCCTCCCCAATTCCTCTAACTGCTTCTAAATTGCTGGCTTTTACATTCACCTAAAATATATACCATGTCAATGTGTCAATTTTTTCCTGTTTCTCCTCAGGATAACTTTTTTTGATATTGCCAGGAAAGCCCTATACAAGGGGACTGACTCAGTACTGCTCTCCTGAACAGTGCTGCTCCTTGTGTCCTAATAACATCTCCTCAAATAACATTTTGCCAATGACATTTTCTAACAAAACTGGACAGCTAATATGTGGAGAATATTTTTCCATCAGTCAACATGTATATGTGTGTTTGGTTTCACTTTGTCTCGTTAAATAAGCTAAATAATGGCTTGAAATTTTAAATATATATGAGTGATGACTTTTTAAAATTTCTATTTTAAGTGCTTACTATCTAAGACTTGAACAGGAATCTATATTGGGTGGTCACTAGAGCAATCTCTCAAACTCTTTACTGGCCACAGAATTCCTTTCACCTGGCATGCAGACATTTTTGCCGGTGCTTGGGCCTCCTCCTGCCAAAGTATCCCTTGTCCTTTCCCATGCATCCATAAATTTCCATGTTCAGTAATTAGCTTATTGGAACAAGACTAGTGTTTTGTTTTGAACTCTCATTACAGTAGGTTAATTGTCCTTTATGCTACTAATAACCATTTACTTTTAAAACCTAAGCTAAATAGAATAAAAATATCTCCACTTTTCTGGTTGTCAAACCTGAAAAACAGATTATAATGCCTGAATTATAATTAACAGGCAGTATAATTCAAATTGATTCAATGACCAAAAATATCTAGGTAGAAAATATCAATTTTGACTTGCTGTGACATCTCAAGTCTATAAAAGTGGATAACACTACAGCACAAATCAGTATGAATATTTTGAGGCTGATCATATACAAAAAACTAAATTAACCATTCATTTATATGTGTGTGTGTGTGTGTGTGTGTGTGTGTGTGTGTGTGCATGTGCGCTACATCATTTCTTGTCTGGAAGATTCTTCACAACAGTCATAATATCAATTTTATAATTGCAAATTCTAACAGAGCTTATTACAAGGTAGTGTAAAAAAGTTTTTAAAACCTGAATTGTTTCAGTGTTCCAATATTCACTGAAAAAATAAAATAATGTAATAACAAAATTAAACCTGAATTGTTACCAGTACTAGTTTAATCAATCTTTACCAATAAGTTGATATTAATTCAGTGTAAAATTCAGCAAAATATATCCAGTGAACCAAATCCAGAAAAATCACTGGCTATGGATTTATTTTTCCAATGTACAAAAGACTAGAGAGAATAGAATAATGGATCCCAGTTAGCAACCATCTGGCTTCAAAAATTGTCAATATATCACTAATCTGGTTTTATCTATTCATTGCCATCTGAAAGCATTATTATATTACCTGTAAATTCCTCACTGAGTAACACTAAAAGATAGGTTTATTAGCAACATAAAAGATATGTAACAAAATTCAGACTAAGTCCTTAATATCTAATTCTTTCCCATGTTTAAACTTTTCTAAATATCTCATAAATGCATTTTTATGTTTGGTTTCTGAGTCAGGATCCAGAGTAACCCACAGACTATATTAGGTTGCTATCTTTTAAATCTCTTCTAGTTCATAGAAATTCTTATCTCTTCATTTCTTGTCACTTTTTGTGGAACATACTAGTCATTTATCCCATAGACTATATCACATTCTTGATTTAGAAACTTGATCACTGTGCTTCCCATGATTCCATATAATAGCATTTAGACTTAGAAGCTAGAATATAGTCAGACCCAATTCATTGGATAAATGTGTAGACCAATTTGTAAAACTCTCTGTTGCATGATTCAGGAGACACATATTGTGCAGTCATCTTGATTTTAGTGCTATAAGTGTGAATCAGTGAGCTTAGGAGTTGTCAATTTTATTGACAAAGATTTTGCACAAATCCTTCAGCAATTAGTTTTATAGTCATTAATGGTAGTTTCCTAGATTATTTCATTAACATTTACAAAGAGATAATTTTCTAATTCTGTCATTCTTTCTGAATGTATTACTTAGACTTATTCAATGAAGAACTTTCCGTCATTTATTTGGTTACCTTGAAAATCAAACTGCATAAGAAAAATAGAATAAATGCTTAAATGTTTCTTTCTCTGTGCTTATCAATCTCCCAAAGAATTCACTGTACCTAGGAGTCTCCAATGATAACAAATTCATTTCTTAAAGTATAATTATGCTTTCTTTGTTTTCTTTACATGCATATTTGATGTATGTCAACCCATTATAGGTATTAATTCTTGCTGCTCAAATTCTGGCAGGCAGATTTCCTAGAAGGACATGAGATCCCTGTACCTTAGTACACATGCCCTGTGAAATCTTCTTTTTTGAGTGTTGATAAGACCTGTAAATATGATATGATATCAAGCACTCTATAGTAAATGGGATTTTGTATATGTAATTAAGTTCATAATTGGCTGACGGAGTTAATAAAAATGGAGGTCATTCTTAGTGGACAAACCCTAAAGGAGATAGCATGAAGTAACTATCATCAACTGGTTGGACTGGAAGGAAACAAATATCATGTTGGGATTTGTTTAGCAGAAGGACACATGGCAAAGAGATGAAGAAACCTTTTAAGATCTGAAAGCAATTCTCCAACAAACAACTAGCAATGAAACAGAAACAAGAACATATATCTTATAACAAGAAGAAAATGAATTCTGCCAACAACCAATGAACTTGGAAGAAATCCTCAAGCTTCAGATGAAATTTGAGACCCAATCAACACCTAAATTTCTGCCTACTAAAGATTTCATAAGGGACACAGCTAAGCCGTACACAGGTGGCATAGAAACTAAGGTTTTGTTTTGTTTTGTTTTGTTTTTTTAAGATTTTATTTATTTATTTGACAGAGAGAAACAGTGAGAGAGGGAACACAAGCAAGGGGAGTGAGAGAGGGAAAAGCAGGCTTCCTGCCAAGCAGGGAGCCGGGTGTGGGGCCCAATCCTGGGTTTCAGGGATCATGACTTGAGCCGAAGGCAGTCGCCCAACCAACGGAGCCACACCAGCGTCTCAAGGTATTTTTATTTTTTAATGTTGTTAACATTTGGATAGAGTGTATTTGACAAAATTTTCCAACTTTTCATCATAAAAATGCACAATAAAGTAGGAATACAAAGAGATTACCCCAGCATAATAAAGTCATATGTGAGAAACAAAGAGCAAGAACTATAATCAATAGAAAAAGACTGATTTTTTTTCCCCCAAGACTAGAAACAAGGCAAGGATGCCTGTTTTCAGCACTTTCATTCAACATAGTGTTGGAAATGCTAACCAGAGCAATTAATCAAGAAAAATAAAGAAGGGGCACCTGGGTGGCTCAGTTGGTTAAGTGACTGCCATTGGCTCAGGTCATGATCCTAGAGATCTGGGATCAAGCCCCACATCAGGTTCCCTGCAGGGCTGGAAGCCTGCTTCTCCCTCTCTCACTCCCCTCTCTTGCTTGTGTTCCCTCTCTCACTGTGTTTCTCTCTGTCAAATGAAAAAATAAAAATCTTAAAAAAAAAAAAGTAAGAAAAATATAAAGAAAGAAGAGCATCCAAACTGGAAAGGAAGAAGAAAATATATGTCTGTTTGAAGCTGATATGATATTATCTGTAGAAAATCTTCAAGTTTCCAGAAGAAAGTTGCTACAAACAAATTCTGCTAAGTAGCAAGAAACAAAATGAACACAAGAAAATCAGGTGCATTTATATACACTAACAAAAAACAGTTTAAGAAGGAGATTGAAAAAACAATTACATTTATAATAGAATCTAAAAGACTAAAATACTTAGGAATTAAACAAGGAGAAAAAGACTTACACAATGAAAACTACAAAACATTGCTGAAAAAAAAATTAAAGAGGACAAATAACCATATCATTTCATATCTTATCTTATGTTCATAGATTGGAAGGTTTAAAATTGTTAAGATATCAATATCGTCAAAAGTAATCTACAGATTCAGTGAGATTAATATCTCAATAATGTCTCTTGAAAAAATAGAAATACTCATTCTAAAATTTATATGGGACCTCAAGCACACCAAGTAAACAAAGAAAATTTTAAAAATAATATAGTTAGGGGTGCCTGAGTGGCTCAGTTGGTTAAGTGACTGCCTTTGGCACGGCTCATGATCCCGGAGTCCTGGGATTGAGCCCTGCATCAGGCTACCTGCTTGGTGGGAAGCCTGCTTCTCCCTCTCTCACTCCCCCTGCTTCTGTTACCTCTCTAGCTGTGTTTCTCTCTGTCAAATAAATAAATAAAATCTTTAAAAAAATAAATAAAATCTTTAAAAAAATATTTATAAAAAAATAATAAAGTTAGAGGACTCAAACTTCCTACTTAAAAACTTTCTACAAAATTGTAATGATCAAAACAATTTGGTAATGGCATAAAGATGGATATATAGAGCAATGGAATAGAAGAGAAATTAAATTAAATCCTAAATTAAATCCTAGCATATATGACCAAACAATTTTTTGTCAGTGGTGTTAAGATCATTGATGGGAGAAAGGACAGTGTTTTCAGCAACTGGTGCTTGAAAACTGAATATCCACATGCAATAGAATAAAGTTGAATCTTCCCTAACACTGTGTTAACTCAAAATTAACTCAAAAATTAACTCAAAATGGATCCATGGCTTAAGTGTAAGACATAAACTATAAAACTCTTAGAAGAAAACGTAGAGGAAAGAACTTTGCAACATTAACTTGGTATGAGTTCTTAGAGTATGTAATACCAAAGGTAGAAGGAAAAAAATAAAAAAAATAAACAAATTAGGTTCATTATTTTTAAATATTCATCCAAAGATACTATCAACAGAGTAAAGAGAAATCCACACAATAGTTGGAATATTTATAAATATTATATCTGATACATAAAAAACTTCTAAAATTCAGAAACAGCAACAAGCCTCAGTTCAAAAATAGGTGAAGGACTAAAATATACATTTCTCCAAAGGAAATATACAAGTGGTAAACACATACACAAAAAGATGCTCAATATCTTGAATCATGGGGGGAAATGCAAATCAAAACTCCAATGGGATATTGTCTCATAGTCATCAGAACATCTACTATTAAAAAATAAATAACAACAAAAATAAATAACAACTGTTGGCAAGGATGTGAAGAATTGAAACCATTGTGTATTGTTGGAAGTATTGCAAAATGTTACACTTACTGTGAGAAAGTAGTACAATGGTTTCTCAAAAATTAAAAAAAAAATAGAATTACCAGATGATCTAACAATTGCACTCCTTATGTATATACCCCAAAATTAAAAGCACAATCTCAAAGACATATTTGTGCACACATTTTCATAATAGCATTGTTTGCAATAGCTAAAATGCAGAAGCAACCCAAGAATCCATCATGAAATAAAAGGGGAAGCAAAAGTAGTACATACATACGATAGAATATTCTTTGGCCTTAAAAGGGGGATACTCTGATGTATACTATAATATGCTAGACCTTGAGGACATTATGCTAAGTGAAGTAAACTAGTCACAAAAAGACAGACTGTATGATTCCACTTATATGGTAATTAGAATAATCAAAGTCATGGGAACATAAAGTAGAATGGTGGCTGCCAGGGCTGGAGGAATGCAATAATGGAGGAATTGCTTCATGGGTGGAGAGTTTCAGTTTTGAGAAAAAAGTTCTGGAGATAGATGATGGTGATAGTTACACAACATGAATGTACTTTATAGCACTTCATAGTATGCTTAAAAATGCTTAAGATGGTAAATATGTTATGTGCATTTACCACAGTAAAAAAAAAAAAAAGATAAAAGGAAGGCATAATATTTCCCACCCATTATTCCCTTATCACATTATTAACAACACTATGATTTATTTTTGAAAGGAGCACATTTTTAAAAACGTGTCAAAAAAAATTGGTGAACAATAATTTCAAAATGTTGGCAAAGGCAGCCCCAAACATTTTTATTTTTTTGCAGAGAGTATAGGTAAAGGAAAGTAGTATTTATAAAATTTACAATTCAGTTTTAAATATTTGTATAGTAAAACTTGTTAATTCTGAATTTTAAAAGTGCCCCACGTCCAAGAGCCTGGGTGGCTGAATTTGTCAAGTATATGACTCCAGCTCAGGTCATGATCCAGGGTCCTGGGATCAAGCCCCACGTCGGGCTCCTTATTGAGCAGGGAGCATGCTTCTCCTGTGCCTCCTATTCCCCCTGCTTGTGCTTGCTCTCTCCCTCTCTCTTCCTCTCTCTTTCTCTGTCGAATAAATAAATAATAAAAAAGCCCCATGTGCAAATTTATCAGCATTTCAGTTTATAAACAAAGAAAATTATTTAATAATATGTGATCTTTTTGCATTTTATAAGTTTATATTAATTTTTCCTTTTAAATAGTTCTTCACAAAGAATGGTTGCTTAAATAAAAAAGATAAAACTGTGTACTACTATGTAATAAGAATTCTACTAAGGATAATATGCCATATATATTTTTCTAGCCTTACATATAAATATACTTGTATTTATATATCATTCAACAACAAAAAAAAATGAAAAGGATTTTTAATGAAAAACATCTATAGGTCCATACCTTTTTATCCTTAATACTCTCTTCTAAATAGAGAAAGGTATGGCCTTTGTTTTACATTTCTATACTCCAGTATCCAACCTTCAATTCATTATTTATTTTCTTTTGGGTGTTTTTTAAATTAAAATTTGTGGAAAACTATATCATAAAGAAATCAATAAGAGATATGTCCCTTTCCTGTTCCTATCATTTGGAGTCTTGAAAAAATTAATATAATCAACAAATGCTTCCTGTTAAAATCTGTAATTCATTTAAAATAACTAAAAATAAATAGTTTCCAGTATTCATTGAAGATTTTCATTTTTGCTTTCTTTTGGTTTTAAAATTACAAATCTCTTGGAGTGCTCAGTCATTAAGCATCTGCTATGGTTCAGGTCATGATCCTGGAGTGCTGGGATTGAGCCCCACATCAAGCTCCTGTTCACTCTCTCTCTCTCTCTCTCCCTCTCTCTCTCACTCACCCTGCTTGTGTTCCCTCTCTGTGTTTCTCTCTGTCAAATAAATAAAATCTTTTAACAAAAATTATAAATCTCAATGACAAGAATAGTTTTTGAAAGTGTTATCATCTGAATGTGTTTCAGAGATCATGATATACACTATCTTATGGAGTATAAAAATATTTATTTGTAAGCAAATGCATATAAGAATTATGTACCCTCTAAATATCTCTATGTGCAATAACCCACAATAATTATTCCATCATGAAATTCAATAACTACAGTAAAAGAAAAAGGCCCTATATGATTAACTAATGCTAACTAAATTAGCTAGCATTAGTTAATGCTAACTTAACTAGCATTAGTGATAATGCTAGTGATAACCTAGCACTAGCTAGCTAGTGATAGCCTTGTGAAAAATTACATTGTGGATCTAACAAAATGTAAATAGTAAACAACTATCTCCAATGTTCCCAATAAAATTGCTGTCTGAAAAAAATTTTTTTTACATACAATGTATTATTTGTTTCAGGGATACAGGTCTGTGAATCATCAGTCTTACACAATTTATAGTACTCACCATAACATATACCCTCCCCAATGTCCATAACCTCATCGCCCTATCCCTCCTCCCCACCCTCAGCAACCCTCAGTTTGTTTCCTTATGGTTTGTCTCCTTCCTGCTCCCATTTGTTTCATTGTTTTTCCCCTTCCTACTCCCCATTACCCCCCACCCTACCTCTCAAATTCCTCATATCAGCGAGATCATATAATTGTCTTTCTCTGATTGACTTATTTTGCTCACCATAATACCCTCCAGTTTCATCCACATTGTTGCAAATGGCAAGATTTCATTCCTTTTAATGCATAGTATTCCAGTGTGTGTGTGTGTGTGTGTGTGTGTGTGTGTGTGTGTGTGTGTGTGACACATCTTCTTTATCCATTCATCTGTTGATGGACATCTAGATTATTTCCATAGTTTGGCTACTGTGGACATTGCTGCTATAAACATTCAGATCACTACATTTGTATCTTGGGTAAATACCTAGTAGTGCAATTGCTGGGTCATTAGGTAGCTCTAATTTCAACTTTTTGAGGCACCTCCATACTGTTTTCCAGAGTGGCTGCACCAGTTTACATTCCCACCAACAGTGTAGGAGGGTCACCCTTGCCCTGCATCCTTGCCAACATCTGTCATTTCCTGACTTATTAATTTTAGCCATTCTGACTGGTGTAAGGTGGTATCTCACTGTGGTTTTGATTTGTATTTCCCTGATGCTGAGGGATGTTGAGCACTTTTTCATTTGTCTGTTGGCCATTTGGCTGTCTTCCTTAGAGAAATGTCTGTTCATGTCTTCTGTCCATGCCTTGATTGGATTATTTATTCTTTGGGTGTTGAGTTTGATAAGTTCTTTATAGATTTTAGATACTCACCCTTTATCTGAGGATGGCACAAACAAATGGAAAAACATCCCATACTCATGGATTGGAAGAATAAATATTGTGAAAATGTTTATGCTACCTAAAACAATCTACACATTTAATGCAATCTCTATCAAAATATTATTTTGATAATCTATCAAAATATTTTGATAAATATTTTTTCAAAGAAATGGAACAAATAATCCTAAAATTTATGTGGAACCAGAAAAGATCCTGAATAGCCAGAGGAATGTTGGAAAAAGAAAACCAACATTGGCGGCATCACAATTCCAGATTTCAAGCTCTATTACAAAGCTGTAATCATCAAGACAGTATGGTACTGGCACAAAAACAGATGTATAGATCAGTGGAACAGAATAGAGAGCCCAGAAATGGACCCTCAACTCTATAGTCAACTCATCTTTGACAAAGCAGGAAAGCATGTCCAGTGGAAAAAAGACAGTCTTTTCAACAAATGGTGTTGGATGAATTGGACATCCACATGCAGAAGAATAAAACTGAACCATTTCCTTATACCACAAACAAAAATAGACTCAAAATGAATGAAAGACCTCAGTGTGAGACAGGAATCCATCAAAATCCTTGAGGATAACACAGGCAGCAATCTCTTTAACCTCAGCCCCAGTAACTTCTTCCTAGAAACATCGCCAAAGGCAAGGGAAGCAAGAGCAAAAATGAATGATTGTGACTTCATCAAGATAAAAAGCTTTTGCACAGCAAAGGAAACAGTCAACAAAGCCAAACGACAACTGGTATAATTGAAGACATTCGCAAATGATATATCAGATAAAGTACTGTCGGAATTTTAAAACGAAAGAGATTTGTTATATTATTACCACAATTTTATGAACATCATACTTGTGATTTGTTTTTAAAAAGCCTTATTCATGATTCTTAATTGCTTTTGTGTTTTATTAGACTCATATGGTTTTTAAAATGTTTTTCCTAGTGAGTTTTGTCATCAAGAAAATTTGGATAACAATATAAAATGGAACGAGAGATAGATGTGATTTAACATTTTAACTTGTTATTTGTCATTAAAAAGTCAAATTAATAGGGATACCATGATAAATGATATGAACTACTAAATTTATAGCCTATTTCAATATCCTTTATTAGATAGAGTATTACTTTAAGGCTACAAAATTTGATGGTTGTTTCTCAATCCATATCTCACTTGACCTATTGACAATATTTGAAAAGCTTGATCATTTCCTTCTCTTTCAGTTTTTTCATTTAGCTTCCAAGAGACCACAATCTTGCTTAATCCATAATCTTCACTCTGCACCACTCAATCTCTCCCTTGTCTTCATCTCTTCTGTGGACTTCTCTTAATCCTCATGTACTGTAATATTAAAATGTCTCAGCAGTAATTCCACATGAATGACTCCCTAATTAACCTCATTTTGTCTCGTAGTTTATAAGATATATGAAATTGAGACTGCTAATCAGATTATCTCAAAATGCCTATATTATCCTATATCATTTGGGTGAACTCAGTAGAATTGTGAGTAAATGTATAAAAGGGAGACAGAAAACCCAAGGTCAGAATAATACAATTAGAGAAACAGAGGAGCAGCCACTGTTTACTCTGGAGACAAAATGGGGCCATGATCCAAAGTTCAGATTTTAATATTAGAAAAGGCAAGAAAATAAATTCTTCTCTAGATTCTCTAGAAAGGAATGTAATTCTGCTAACACCATGATTTTAGCCTAGTGAAATCGGTATTAGATTTTGACCCACAGAACTATAAGATATTTGTGTTATTTTAAGCAGCTAAATGTGGTAATTTGTTGGAGAAGCAAGAGAAAACTAATACACCTTGGAAACTAGAGATATTGTACAGCTTCAGAGAAATTTAGATAATCATCTCCTCTGGATCTATTGTATTACATTCTAGGTGAAATTAGACATTTTTCTTCCCTCCTGGATAAGCTTAGTTTACAGAGAAAAATATTGAATCTCTTTCTCTGTGTCTCAAAGGAGGGGGGAAAGTTGTTCCAGTTGACTTATACAAGGTCTGAGGGTTATAATTTTGGAGCTGCTCTCTTGTGAAAACTTATTGCATGTGAAGAGTGGCATCATGACTTCATTAAATCACCTTATAGAGGTTGGAGAACAAAGAAACATACACTGAGGTGCTCTGTGATTAATAAATGGGCTGTTCTCTGATTCAGAGATCTCATGTTTCCCGTAAGAAGGGAAGAATCCAGGTAGAGGAAAGGAAGAACCCATTATCTTTATCTTGAAGAATTCAGTGGAATTATTATTATTACTACTTAATATTTTATTTATTTGAGATAGGGAGACAGATGCACAGGCACACACATGTGCAACAAAGAGAGAGCAAGAGGGAGAGAGCAGGGACCAAAAGCAGGGCTTGAACACAGGAACCCAGTATCATGACATAAGCCGAAGGCAGATGCTTAAGGGACTGAGCCACCCAGATGCCCCTCAGTGGAGTTATTTTTGTCACATAACAAAAAGAATGCTGGCAACTCAAACTTGTACAGTAACCCTTCACTGCTCTGAAGTTCCTAGGTTTTATCTCCTTTTAAATCATGATCCTGTGGCTTTTGGCTTTCTTCTTTTTGTTCACAAGTTGGTTGTTCTATCTCTTGTACCATTTTAACATTTCAGAGAAGAGTAAGAAAGAAGTATGAATCAATATTTCTAGGTAGATGAGTTGGCCTTTTTCATTAAGAATACAATTTTTCTTAAATCCCCACCCAGAAGACACCTTCTCACATAGCATGGGCTAATATTATATCACACAGCTACTGTTCTTTGGAGTGACTCATGAATCAGGTCTTCTTTGTGTTATTTTTTTTTAGTCCAGAAAATGTATGTTCCAAATAAAATTTGGATTATTTTGGAAAGAAAATGGACAGAAGATAGGAAAAAAGTGTGACTGCCACTTACAGTAATGTATTGTCTAGTTCTGTTTTTTTCTACCTTATTCACCCTGACTGATGTAAATAATTTCTAATTTTCTTGAATTATTTTATAATATTAGCTCATTGAAATATCCTTTTGTAGTATAGATTTATAATTGTTGATTTTCCACATAAACGTTGAGCAGGTACTTCAAACTCATTGCACTCAAAGTTGACAACATTCTCATTCTTTTTTCTATTTTCCTGTTACTTTATGAGGCAAGCTCATTTTTAACTTCTATATGGACTTACTTAGTCACACAAATATCTATCAACTCTTGAAACAAGAAACCTTGGGAGTAAACTTGAACACCTCCTCTTCTACTAGGCAATCAGAGAACAAATTTATCAGCTTTAGATATGAAACATCTATTGATTGTCTATTTCCATTCCATTCTGTTAATGTTCTTGGATATTTTATAGGATGAAGGCAACCAATGATTTTTTCATTCATTATTCTGACCCTATATTCCTTTTTTATCTAGTTCTTTATGGATATTCCAGAGTTAATTTTTCTGGATGATGTCTATCCTCTATGCAAAGTACTACAGAAACTCTTATTGTTGGCTTTTACAATAATGTCACATCCACTCAGCATAAAAAAGGCTTTTCACATTTTTGCTCTAATTTATGTTAGATAAATGTTTTGTTTTCAGTCTGATCTATCACTGTCTTCCCAGCCACCACCATATTGCACACAATGTACTTTATACTCCAGCTATATAGTACTTCATGTTCTTCTCAGCACATAGTCCAAGGTTCTGGGCTTCAACGGGCTTCAACTTTTTTACCAGTGTACTCCTTCTTACCAGGTATTTGCTTCATAAAGGTCATCTTTCCCTTAGGCTTTCCATGAAAATCAAGTCAGATATAATTGCCTTTTCCTTAGCATCTTTGCAAGCAAGCATTTTGTAAACAATTCTATTGGTTATTTCTATAGGTGTCTGTCTCACATGACAGTAATTCCTTAATTAAAGCAGATCATATTATAACATTCTTTATATTTATTTCAAAAGCATCTAAGTACATGGCCTGTAAAAGAACAGATGCTCCATAAAATACAGACTTATGGAAAGGATAATAAAATTACAGATGAAAAAATTATCGGAGTTCAGATAGTGTTTACCATTATTTTTTTCTTTCCTCTATGACAGTAGATATATTTCAAAAGATAAAACTGTATTTCAATTACTTAAACAAGTTAACTTAAGCAAAATATTTTGAAATTGTGTATAACTCTAGAGAGAAAAAAATATTCCAGCTGGGAAAAAGCTAAAATGAAAGATGATCATATAAAGTAAGATTGCACTTTCGCACACACACAAACACACACACACATGCCCATTAGGTTACTTAATTTAAATATAGTAGCTTTTTAAAGTTTTTGTACACATACTAATATGATCATTTCTTTCTTGAAATAAGAAAATAAACATAAAATTTTGAATTAATGAGGAAGGTATCTTAAATTTTAATTATTTTACAGTAAAAATCATTTCTTTGGCTAAAAAATATGGGAAAATGGTTAAGGAGACAACATATTTTATTTTTATTTAGCAAACTGCACATTTCTTAGTTAAAATATTTACCATATACTACATTCATATATTCCTTATTTTATTAGAAATATTTTGTATTTTAAATGTAATTTCTATGAAAATATACAGGTTAAGAAGAATATTGGGTAGAAAAGCCAAGGTCATGTGTATGATTTCACCCTTTTCATTCTATTTTTTGTGCCATGGTGATTAATAGCTATAAAAATGAACAGTATTATTACTTTTGATAATGAAATCAAGGCAGTTTGATAAGAATATGGAAATACATGACATTTTGAGACAGACATTTGATCTAGGAGCCTTTATTCTTCCCTCTTTCAATGAGTGTATTACACTATTTGCATATTTAGTGTAAAGATAATAGGTTTTCTCCATGGCAAAACTCTTTTGGTAATTTATCCATAATTGAATTGGGTTCTTAGTTGGTATCTTGTGTATATGTGAGTTTATGTAGTTTAGCATTTTTGTATTATATTGTATGGGTTACAGCTTTAAAAAATTATGCACCAAGGAGATAAATGTCAAGCTCAAGAAGTTCAGATTCATAATTAAACCACCTGCCTTTCTCCTCTTACATGGCACATAACAAATAGCCTTTTTAGTTTTAGCTAACACAGAGTTATCCTATCCAATTTGAGTAGCATTTATTAGATCTGATGTTACTTACTTGATTACTATTCCTTTGTCTTTAAAACAACACTTAACACAAACACATTGTGTGACAATCTTAGTTTTGGAAGGCGTGATAATTTTCAGGTACATGATATTTTGCAGGTTCTTGGGAGCTGTGGTATAGTCACTGTGACAAGACTCTTCTTTTTAATGCTACATTGCATTTTAGGAATGGGAAAATAATAATAAATTGAAATATACCAAAGATTTAGATAAGCTATACAGAAGCGCTATTCCATGTGTTTTGTACAAATCTTAGACACCTCTCCTATTTCAACATCAGTTTAAATAAATGACTGAATAATGCTACCCTCATATATTGCAATTACTGTAGATTCTGTGATATAAAAATATACCATTTTAGACAATTCACAAGAAGTTATTTTTATAAAAGTAGTATGGTCTCATCAAACCTATTCCCAATTATGTTTGGGAATACCTGTTTCTATGGCATTGAATGTATTAAAATAAATCTATGAATTTATCCGTTTTAACTAAGATATGAAATTGGTAAATGATTGCCTTGTCTGTGTTTTGGCTCCCCTGAATCTCTTTAGAAGATACCTCTCCATTTCTCCATTTGATTAGGGTGAGGCTATCAATCCTATGATCCTGCCTTTCATGTCATAAAGATATTTATGTGACCCAAGCTGTGTACATGCATATATATGAGGCCTATCTGTGTACAATCCCATCTTCTTGGATATACAATGATTGTACCAGGAGTGGCTAAGTAACTCAAGCAGGACCAGAAATCTTTCTCTGATGGGGAGCTAAAGATGGGCTATGCCTGAAATGACAAAGGGTAGTTTCAAAATGTGAAAAGAATCACTGAGAAAGAGATTAGTATAGTGTAAAAAAAAATATATAGATCATGGAAAGAAGAGTATGAAGGTGTGTATTTGTGAGAATATGTATAAAGATATGTGTATGCATATGCATATAAATATGTATAAAAATTCAGCTTAAAGGCAAACACCTGGTGATCTTTTTTTTTTAATTCTGCTTTGAATAAAGCCCTTGACTTCATGAGCCAAGTTTTTGTTTTGTTTTGTTTTCCATTATTTTAGAAGTTGGACAAGTTAAGATATATTATTCACAACTTTCACTAATTGGGACTCATAGTCTCAATTCAATGAAACGTCTTAAAGAACATCCAAAAATCAAATGTCTAGAACAATAACATTTTTATATGAAGTGAAATTATACTACAATATACTGATTTAGTTTGTTAAAGGTCATTGGAAGAACATTTTTGCTTCAGAATATTCATTTATATGTTCTTTCATTCTAATAAGTCACTTCAGAATTGCATAACTTACCATAAATAAAAATTTTATTATGTATGTATATATACTTTATAAAATGGTGTATATATACACATAATAGAAATATTATATATAGATTTTTATCTAGATATTTAATATATCATTAGATTTAATATATCTAAAATATCTATTTCTATATACACAATATATCTATATAGATATCATAGATATCTAATACAAAGATATGCACACAAACAAAGATTCTCTCTTTTACCAAACTCTACTCAGGTTCCTCATTCAACAAAAATCCTGCTTAAGTCAACTTAGCCGGAATCTCCCATCCCTCTTCATCTGATCTCCCTCTCTATCTGATTAGGTTTCTCATCCTGCACTATTCCCCAGGTGATGTCTGATAATCTCGCCGGCCTTCATGAACAATCCTGTTAGGTCAGGTTGGCCAAAATCCAAAATCCCTCCTGACCCCTAATGCTTCCTCCAAGTAATCTTCCATCCACCAGCCCCAACTACAAAATCATTACTTTTCTTTCTTGTATTTGGAGTAGAACCCAACCTCTCTCTCTTATTGAAAATCTCATTGCAATTGTCCCTAACTTATTGTGATTGACCACTTAAATAAAGTGTGCCTTACCATTATTTAAGAGCTGTCAGAATATTTCATTTTCTTTAATAATATATATGCAATCATAATATATGATAACAATATTAAAACGTATTTATATATAAAATCAAGAAGCATGTTAAGAATGCAGTATGTCATTATGCACTGGAAGCCAAAAAATTAAGGGTGAGGTCCAAATAAACTCATAAGAGAGAGAGAAGCAGACAGATATATAAACTTTAGTAGGACTCTGTTATCGTATTACTCTGGATAGAAAGCAGTATCAGAATATTCTTGCCAAAAATTGTAACAGTTGTTAGGAAGGTGAAAACACAAATTCAATGTTCATATGGTTTAAATAGAGACAATAAAATTGTAGAGAGCATTCTAAGTACAGAAGGTGATATTTGCAAATTTATGAATATACAGCAGAAAAGAGGATTCGAGAAGATAAAATTTAACAGTGGATCAAAATGGAGAGGAGGGTGCCTTGGTGGCTCAGTCATTAAGTGTCTGCCTTCAGCTCAGATCATAATCTGGGAGTCATGGGATGGAGTCCCACATCGAGCTCATTAAGGGAAAGTATGTAATCAACTGACTGACCTTCCAAGGAATTGCAATGAAAGCCACCAAGAGAATCTATCAGCAACCTTGAAGGAGAACTAGAAAATTGCAGAGTAGTGGAATCCAAGGCAGTTACAGAAAGAAGGCAGTCATAATGTTGGGGTACAGCACATCCTATCTCAAAATATGGCATCTTGGCTTACTAAATATTGTAAGCCGAAGGAGTTTGAGAAAACATCAGAAGCAGGAAAGTCACTCTGACCCTGTGTCCCAAAATAGCTCATAAAACCTTCATGTGAGAGTGGCCCTTCCTCTGTCTATAAGGAAAGAAGCATCCTTGTCTCCAAAGACAATGGAACAGCCAGAAGAATCCTAACAGGCCTTACTAAGTTTCCCCTAGTTTATACACTTACCTCATATTCTCTGACCTATTATATTCCTCCCATATCTATCCATTTGTCATCAAACCTAACATAAAGATGCTTGCTCAGATTTATTGTTTATTTGGGTATTCATTTCTTTTCTTGCCTTTTTTTTTTTTTTTAAGATTTTATTCATTCAGTAGAGAGAAACACAGCCAGAGAAGGAACACAAGCAGGGGGAGTGACAGACGAAGAAGGAGGTTCCCGCTGAGCAGGGAGCCCGATGTGGGACTCGAACCCGGAGACCCGGGTCTCCAGGATCATGACCTGAGCTGAAGGCAGTCGCTTAACCAACTGAGCCACCCAGGCGCCCCTGGGTATTCATTTCTTTATGAAGTGTCCTATGACACTTAAAACACATTAAATAAATTTTCATGTTTTTCTCTGGTTAACCTGTCTTTATTGGTTTGATTTCCAGACCCAGTCAAGGATGCTAAAAAGGTTGAGGAAAACTTTTTCATCCTCTACAATCAACATTGTTAAATATTGCAGAATAAGTAATCAAGTGTTTTATTGATCAATCCAGGACACCAATGAGGTAATAATTCATCTTAGTACTTTCTGGAAAGTTCTGAAAAAGAAGCCATTTTGTAGTAGTGTGAGGGGGGAAGTCAAAATGGTTCTATATAGCAAATTTCCAGGTTGAAGGTGTATCAAATAAATTGCCACTGTGATACGCACCTATTGTGCAGGATAAGGAGAGAAGGAAGACAACCTTCCTACACACCTGTGGAGTAGTGGGGAGAATGATACAACGAAAGGTTCAATGAACTAAAGTTCTAGATGAGAATGAAGACATAGTTTGTACTTAAAATGTTCTAAAAATATTTGACTGAACACACACTTAAGCACTTTAAGGAAGAAATATTTTTCTACCAAAGGTTGTCACAGGGGCACCTGGGTGGCTCAGTTGGTTAAGTGACTGCCTTCAGCTCAGGTCATGATCCCGGAGACTTGGGATAGAGCCCAGCATTGGGCTCCTTACCCGTCGGGAAGCCTGCCTCTCCCTCTCTCACTCCCTCTGCTTATGTTCCCTCTCTGGCTGTGTTTCTCTCAAATAAATAAATTCTTAAAAAAAAAAAAAAAAAAGGTTATGACAGCCTTCGTTGTGATGGTGTTTACATAAACAGTATGTAATATATGGCAATTAAATTAAATATAGAAAAGCTCTTAAGTAAAAGCCAGCTTGACTTATTTCTAAAAAGTAAATCTATTTTGGTAGAGATTATCTTATTACCTGATTTTACGCTTTGAGAAAAATGTTGATCATTAGTACAATTGGTGGAAAACTTACTTTTCAATCTTAAAAGTAGTTATCATGAACAGAGATAAACCAAATTGCCAAGAAGTCCTACATAACTAGTCGATGTCATCTGAGTCTATAGTAGGAGCACAAGGAAAGTAGATAACTAGTTTATTTTTTCTTCTGTCAAGTTCAAGCAGTTAAATAAGAATGCAAAATGCTGCTTGAAAGCCAAGATGAAATAAAACTTACATATGTATTTCCCAGGACAGTAAGAGGAATGAAACAATTTCTATTAAGTATCTTCTTGTCACAAACCTTTTCTTGTTGTTGCTCCCTACCTGCATTAAGCAGGAAAATATGGGATTATTTTCTCTCTGAAAAGAAAAAGTTAAATATTTTTTACCTTAGAAAGAAGTTACTGTGTTACTAGAGTCACTAGTATGTCTGTGACTCTTACACGTGGCATCTGAAATGTGTTTCATCTAACACTCATTTGTTCTTTTATAGGGGAATTAATTTTTGAGTATCTAGTGTAGATCAGATGCTTTTTTAGGTATTAAAAGACCTCAGTTGTATACATATGTACATGTATATATGTATATTTACATATATATGGCAAACCCCTGTCCTCATTAAAGACATACTTAGTAATTAAATAATAGTTATACTGAGTAATGCCATGATACATATAATAAAAGTATATGATAATAATATTCCTTTTTCATTATTTTGTTGTTGTTTTTCATTTTACTAACTACTTTTTCCAGATTGTTAACATACGTGTTCCTATATGGGCGCCTGGGTGGCTCAGTGGGTTAAAGCCTTTGCCTTCGGCTCAGGTCATGATCTCAGGGTCCTGGGATCCAGGCCCGCATTAGACTCTCTGCTCAGCAGGGAGTCTGCTTCCTCCTCTCTCTCTGCCTGCCTCTCTGCCTGCTTGTGATCTCTCTCTCTCTGTCAAATGAATAAATATACTTAAAAAAAATTTAGAACATATGTGTTCCTATATTAAATAGTGGTTCTGAATCCTCAGGTAGTGCTGGGGGATCATAATATGGTAAATATGGGAGTATTTTGAAAAAAAATGTTTTGCAAATAGATTGTTGACTAACATATATTTTTCAAAATACTCAACTGAATTTAAATATATTTTCCTTATGCAATTTAATGTAGTACATTTTAAGACCAGGTGTTTGCTTAAGCTTCCATTTAATTGTGTACTTGTTTTTTCCACCTGAAAGATTTTTCTTCAAGTCCTTTGCCAAGACTCAATGTATTTTCTACTTATAGTCAGCTCTTGATTATCTCCTGGGATTACTACATTATAGATTCCATGTAACAAGCCTTGCTTTCCAGAACTTACTGGCTTTGCTGTCTTCTCCACTTGCAATTAAGTTATTTCCTGACATTCAGGCTTTATCTCCAGTAGTAAAGTGTGTTTTTAAAGTGAACTCTTAACACTGAATCTTGGAACACTGAAAAAATATAGTAAATTATTATAAAAAAATAAAGTGAACTCTTTCCTGACTGCATTTAAACATTTTAAATAACAACAGGTAACCATATTTTAATAAGGTTTTCAGTGTAAAAAGCATATTAGAAGATATATCTGTCTAGCCAAGAAGATAGAGAACACAAATCAAAATGTTTGGTTGCCATATTCAACTCCAAGTCATTATAAACCAGAATGATAGAGATTACTAAGAGATACAAGACCATCAAAGAGAAGATAAGCAGAGTGCTTCTTTATGTAGGTATGTGTGAAGGATGTGAGGAGATTGTAAGGGTACAGGCATAGGCACTGTCTTTGCTCAAAAGCATCTTTTCCATCAACTATCTATTTTTTTTTAATAAGACAGAACATTCCATTCTGTAATTATATACAACATTTTAAAACAAATGACTGATACCAAGAAATGCTCATTTCCAATATTAAGAAAAATTCTAAGTCCCTAAAGCTAACACTCTCAAGAAACAATGGTCTCTCAGTTTTTTTACTGACCCACATTCCTGGGTCTCCAAAGGCCTATGAGTACAAACAAGCTCAGCAACCTTCATAGCCAGAGCTGCTGGGTTAAGATTGACTCTCTTAGCATAGCTGTGGGTATGACACTACTTAGAACCTCTGGTTTTATTGCCTAGGATCTCTGCAGATGCCCCTATCTGTTCATGAACAAATTCTATAATGTTATAAAGAATCCTATAAAATTGCATAAGGAATATGCCTTTAGTTCTTGTCCCTCCAAATGCTGCTTTTGACAGAAAAATCTTATCCCAAATGTTCATATACACATGTACATAAACACATACATGCATGCAATATATGTATATATGTAAATATACATACAACCATGCAAACAATCTTAGTACTGTGTGTTGAGTATAACTAGTGGTAAAAAGAAAAGAAAAAGGGAAAAAAAAGTTTAACTAGTAGTAGACATTATATTTTAAATAATGCCTAAAAATCATCTAGGGTTGGCAGTTCTTTCTTTCTCTCTCTCTCTCTCTCTCTCTCTCTCTCTCTCTCTATCCATATATATATAGATTTTGTGATAATATTTATATTTATATTTGTATTTCACAAGAAGTTGAATAAAGAGTAAAGGTTTAGGCAAGTGGAAAAAGAAGTTTGTTAAGGTGGATCGCTGTTGGCTCAGATGGAGGTATTTCCTAGTGCCATAGTAGATGATTCCCTGAATTTTCATAAATCAGTCTCTGGCTTTCATCTTTTCTCCCTCCCTCTCTTTTAAATTCCCTTGCCTCCTTTACTCTCCAAAAACATATTCTTCATTCCCACTAAGACACCAAATTCCCCAACTCCTTTTTGCCTGTCATTCTGTCCCATGGCAGTAGATATGTCCTATAGAGATTAAAGTGCAGCAAAAACTTTTCGTAACACACTCAGTATCCCACATTCCGTGACATACCTCTGTCCATCCTTGAAACGATTTCTTCCTGCTGCCAGACCAACTGAATTTTTATCAATTATTCCCAGGCTTCAGGGCATCTGTGGCTCATCACTCTACTCTCTGGGCTTACAATTCCACCCACAGTTATCCTTCCTTTTCCAGAAGAAGTTTCACATGTTTGCAGCTACAGATACTTATCAGCCTATTTTTTGCCTATAGAATTTTAGAAATCTGCCTGCTTTCTTTCCTTTTGTCATCTCTCTGTTTCTTTCCATTGAAGCTGACAATGCTGATAATTCAGAGTTTTCAAATCACAGGAATCTATTCTATTAAACAAAAGATTCCAGCACAGGTCTTTCTTACATAATCAACCTCTATTTTTGACTTCTCTGAAGATATCTAAGCATACCTGGAGTAAAGTCTAGTTTCTTCACAGAGTCTTCAGTTTAACTGGAAACAATGACCTTTTATTCCTGCTGAGACAAAAACAAAAGGTTGTCTAGCCATACCCCTAGCTTTCTCTCCAAAACACCTTTCCTAAAAGCAGATATAAGTTTAGTCTCTTTTTCAGTATGGATAGGCTGAAAATTTTCCCCACATCTCAAGATCTGGTTCTTTTTAATATTTCTTTGCTCAGTTTATCCTTTTCCTTTCTTATTTTACTATAAGCAGCAAGAACAAAATTGGCTATATTCAACTCTTGCTTAAATATTTTTCTCTGCTAAATATCCACATTCATCATTTACAAATTCTGCTTTCCATGTAACTCTAGGTTGCAATTCAGTCCCTACCACAAATAAAGTATTGAGATTTGTATAGGGTACACATTCGACTTCAGAGCTCTAAAGAAGACTAGAACAATTTCAAATTCTCAGCCGTCACTTAGGAATGAAGTATATGAAGGAATTCTTTTGAGTGAATCCCTTCAAATTAGAATAACCACACCTTACTCAGTGCTCACCATGGTAAGTGTGGTCCCCATCTGTCACCAAAAGTTATTATAACATTATTGACTATATTCTCTATGCTGTACTTTTCATCTCTGGGACTTATTTATTTTATAAATGGAAGTCCATACCTCTTAAGTCCCTTTATCTATTTCACCCACCCACCCCATCCATTTCCCCTCTGGCAATTTTTAAATAAAAATCTTTAAATTTTTAAATTTTTAAATAAAAATCTTCTTTTTTTAAATAAATAAATAAAAATCTTTTTTTAAATAAATAAAAATCTTTTTTTTAAGATTTTATTTATTTGACAGAGAGAAACACAGCTAGAGAGAGAACACAAGCGAGAGGGGAGTGAGAGAGGGAGAAGCAGGGTTCCTGTCCAGCAGGGAGCCCAATGCGGGACTCGATCCTGGGTCTCTAGGATCGTGACCTGAGCCGAAGGCAGTCGCTCAACCAACTGAGCCACCCAGGCACCCCAATAAAAATCTTAAAAAAAAAAAAAAGAATGTTCTTTTTGTCTATCTCTTTTGTTTGTTAATTCATTTTGTTTCTTAAATTCCACATTTGAGTGAAAGTACAGGGCATTTGTTTTTCTCAGTCTGACTTATTTCATTTAGCATAACACCCTCTAGCTCCATTTATTTTGTTGCATGTGGCAAGGTCTGATTCTTTTTTTATGGAGTAATATTATATTCCATGATGTATATATACCAATCTTTATCCATTCATCTATCGGTGGACTCTTGAGTTGCTTCCATATCTTTCCTTTGTTAATAATGCTTTCGTAAACACAGGGTTTATTTATCTTTTCTAATTAATATTTTTATCCATCATGTGTATATGCCCAGTAGTAAAATTACTAGATAGTATGATATTTTTATTTTTAACATATTGAGGAAGCTCCATACTTTTTTTTAACAGTGGCTATGCTGGTTTGCATTCCCACCAACAATGCACAACGGTTTCTTTTTCTCCACATCTTTTCCAACATTTGTTTTCATAGTGTTTAACTAGAGAATGACCTACAGAATGTCAGGGACTTATTACTGTATGGTAGTTGGGGAACATCTTTTTTCTTATGAATGTTTGTAGAGGGACATTGCATTAAGTAAGAATTAAAAAAATGAGAAAGCGACAATAACATTAGTATGATTGCATCACCAGTTGCTATAATTGAGGCAATAAGACAGTGAAGCTGGAGTTCAGGGGCAGAAGAAAATAGTAGCAGATGAAGCTGAAGAATCAGGAAGTGACTGAGTCCTGAAAGATGCTATAATTATAGCAGGTTTTGTTTTTTTTTTTTAAGATTTTATTTATTTGACAAGAGAAAAACAAAGCTAGAGGGGGAATATAAGCAACAGGAGTGAGAGAAGGAGAAGCAGGATTCCCACCAAGCAGGGAGCCCAATGTGGGACTCGATCCTGGATTCCAGGATCATGACCTGAGCTGAAGGCAGATGCTTAATGACTGAGCCACCCAGGCGCCCCTAAGGCAGGATTTTAAATTGCAATAAGTGGGTAAAGATGAGTTCTGGGCTTGAGCCCTGTGCTGGCTCCCAGCTCAGCAGGGAGTCTGCTTCTCCCTCTCCCCTTCCTCCTGCTTGTGCTCTAGTTCTCTTTCTTTATCTCAAATAAAGGAATAAATCTTCAAAAATTAAAAATAAAAACATAACTGTTGCCGCTATTTGGAGAATGTAGAGAAAGAAGAATGTAATCATAAAAACCTGTTTGAAACTGCTGCAGTAGAACACAGTTAATTGAATTACTTTATTAGTAGATGATAAAATATACACTCTTTCCTGTATAAGTGTTATTTTATTTGCAAAAACAAATCCATAATTAAAAAGAGAGAGAGAGGGTGCCTGGGTGGCTCAGTTGGTTAAGTGACTGCCTTCGGTTCAGGTCATGATCCCAGAGATCCGGGATCAAGTCCCACATCGGGCTCCCTGCTTGGAAGGAAGCCTGCTTCTCCCTCTCTCACTCCCCCCGCTTGTGTTCCCTCCCTCGCTGTGTTTCTCACTGTCAAATAAATAAAATCTTAAAAAAAAAAAAAAGAAAGATAAAAGAGAGAGAGAGGAATGCTTTATCTAGCATTAATGATTGTGTTTTATTTGGGAAAGACACAAACTGAAAAACATTGAGTACAGTGTTCTAAATGAATAAAATGGATGAAGGATTCAGGATGGGGATCCTTCTAATCTCAGAAACAAAATATTTGCTAAGTTCATTAAATACTGGGTCTAAAGCTTTGGCTTTTCCTGCACCTACACTTTGTAGCGTGTGACCTTACATATACTCTGCGCTGGGGTGGGGTCTTCTGTTTTACCTCTGGACTCCTGACCCAGTGAAGTTTCTCACTTTGAAATGTTAACAAACACAATACAACTGAGACATGAAACGGCACTTGAGTGTTTCTGTTCCTGCTCTTACCTTCTGCTATCAACATCAGCAGGGTAAGTCCAGCTTACTTCCAAATGAAGTCTGAGAAATTAATAGACCAGACTCAGAAGGCTCTGGGTATCTTAGCTAGAATCACCATACATCAATAGAAATACTACCAGCACCCAAATAACAAAGCCTCCCCACCAACATAAACCAGTTAGATTCCTGAGCTAAGTAAATACGCATTCTCCATGCCCTTGGACTTGCATGATTGTTATGTGGCATGGTGGCTATGTATAATTGATACAGATGATAAGGAAATACCAATGCGAGTATTGAATTTAAGTTGAGAGTTTCTCTGAAATGACATTAATGCATTTTAAGGCTTGGAATCTTTGTTATTAAAAATATCTCAAACTGGGGCACCTGGGTGTCTCAGTGGGTTAAACCTCTGCCTTCAGCTCAGGTCCAGGGATCAAGGCCCGCATCAGACTCTCTGCTCAGCAGGGAGCCTGCTTCCTCCTCCTCTCTCTCTCTGCCTGCCTCTCTGTCTACTTGTGATCTCTCTCTCTCTCTCTCAATAAATAAATAAAATCTTTTTAAAAAATCTCAAACTGTATAGGCTTTTGAATTCAAATAACAAGGAGAATTGATTTTTTTTCTCCCTTTGAAGTCTGGAGAGAGTCAGCTGTACATGAGTTTGAGCCCCACATTGGATGTAGAGACTATGTAAACAAACGAACAAACTTTAAATGGACCTGAATACTGAATAAGTGTTGTTTTGCTGGGTACTGGGTATAGAAGGGAAATCATGAGAAGTTTGAGTAGTGTGCAGGAAAAACAAACAGAAGTATTTTTCTGTGTATCTGAGTTACTGTTATAAAACTGAAACTAATGCCAAGAATATATTATAAATTGTATCTCTTTAATGATGTCCATTACCATGGTTATGATGAACATCTTTTACACTCATTTATTCTATGTAGATGTGTGTATTTGAAATAATTTTAAGAAAAGCAACATAAATTTAGAGAATTCTAGAATATTCCCTAATAGGACCTATACTGTGCTTCAGCACCTCTTTACTCATTTTTTAAAAAGGAACAAACAAAAGTCATTTAGTTAATTCAGTAAAACACTGAGCATCTGTTTCCTTCTTGTTACCTGAGTATGACAGCCTGAAAGTCCAAAAGCGGTGATTCTTTGAGAAGCAATACGATGTAAACATTTTATAAATATTTAAAATGTATAAAAGTCCGTAAAACTCAAGTTTTGGTGTCTAAAAGTACAAAACATCCTCTTTGTCGATACTTACAACATGTATCTTTTTTTAATTAATTTTTTTAAATTGTGTTCAGTTAGCCAACATAGTATATCGGTCTAAAACAAGGCTGTACTGTTCCAAAGAAGTCTTACATCAATCAGGTTTCTGCGATCCCAACCTTTGATTTATCTGACAGGGAACAGAAATTGCCAGCAAAGAAAATATTACAAACGGTTCAACAATATGTGTTCCTGACCGTGTATTTCTTCTATTGAGGGCAATATGAAGACTGAGGCTGAAAACAGAGATAGCAGAATAGATGAAATTGAAACAAAGACATGTCTCTGGCAACTTTAAACAGACAAAATGCATGACATTACAGAATAATGAGTATTTTCTTTATTTTTCTCTTATTCAACAAATGAATATTGCAGACTAATAATAGGGAAATAGTATGCTGGCCACTTTTCTACACTTACAGAAGTGAAAGTTTGCTGTTTTCACATGTTTGTAGACTTATAAGAAGGTAAGTGAATTGATTTTACCTTTCCAAAATATTATTATCTAAATTTTGAATTCAGATTTATAAAATGAGAAATGAATGTAATCACCAGATTTGAAGTTCTAAACTATGAAATTAGTGTGGAAAAGGAAAAATACTTTTGTTTATACCCTTTCAAGCTCTTGACTGAGTCCCTCACAGTAAAAGACAGATTAATGGAGAAAAACAAAGAAAAGTTAAATAACATGTATACCTCCTGTATACATGAGATATACCCAGGAAAACTTAGTGATTCCCCAAAAGGACTGAAGCCACCACTTCATTTTTTATTTTTATTCTTTTTAAGATTTATTCTTTTATTTGAAAGAGAGAGAGTGAAAGAAAGGCAGGAAGGGGCAGAGGGGGAGGAAGGGAGAAACTTCAGCAGACTCTGCTTTCAGCATAGAGCCCAATGTGGGGCTCAATCTCACAACCCTGAGATCATGACCTGACCCAAAACCAAGAGCCGGAAGCTTAACCAACTGCCCCACCCAAGTACCTTCTAACCCAATGCTTTAACTATCATCTACACTGGGGAAAAATGACAAAGACAAAAGATATTAGAAGTGAAGACTAGTTATGTGAGGTTATCAGGAAAGACACAGTAAAGGAGCGTAAGGTCATTACACAGATTTAAATCATTACCTTCTCCATGGATAAGCATTTCTAGAGATTTATAGTCTTCCTTCTTCCGTTCTTCCTTGTGCAGAGGAGACATTCTCACAAATGAAGGTTTCCCTTATAAATGTAAGTATCTCTTACAAAAGGGTAATTCCCACACAGTTTTCAGAACTGTTCTCCCTTCTGCTGTTTCTTAAAAATACTAAGCCAAAAATATTCTTTATGCCAAAGAGACATTTGAGGGTGGTTAAGTTCTGCTGCCTTTCACTTGCATGAGCATCACTAAGTTGAAATAGTATTGGCCTGTATTTTAACAATTCTCTGATATAGTCATCATTTTTACATCCATTCTAAAACTAATTATCCCTGTTGATTCCTTTGTGGAATATAATACCGTGTGGCATTCATAGTTGTCAAAGACACATTAATGATTGACATAATTCAAATTCCCACTTTTGGGACAATGAAACTAAAGCTGTTGATGATACTTCTCTGACCCAATTATCCACTTAATTGCATTCAGCTGAGAAGATATGAGTGCTAAGGTACAACAGAATCCATATAGTAGGTGAAACCTTGACCCTGGGCCCATTAAAGGAAGCATATCTTGTTCTCTTTTCCATCATTCTATGCATGGATAGGTGGACAACTTCTACTTAGAGTTTCAAAATTTTTGCAGCTATCATCACTTCATATATTGCTCTTTCTAACAGCTAAGGTACATTTGAGTTTTTGCAAGTTTAAGGAGACTCTTCACTGGAATATAAAGTGGGGTTGTCATTGGGAGCGGGAGGGAAGCATGTTTTTTCATCAACCATATTCAATGGAAAATGAAATCTACTGTGAAATTGTGCTTCTGTCACTCAAAGTCAAGGAATAGTTATGTAACATAGCTCAAAGAGTTCTGAAGCTAGTCTACTGTTTCTGTTCTTCTTCCAGAATCTAGAAGATTGTTCCTTCTTTTTAACATCCTTTATCTAGAGAAGTAGGAATAAAATTACTTTGGAAAAAGGAGAGTTTACTACTTACAAGAAGAAAATAAATTTTCATGCCAAGTATTTCTGTTCCTTCATTGGCCTCCAGATTTTAGTCCATGTCACCTGTCAATTTCACTGTAATCTACTCTGCTCTGTACTCTGGGGCCCTGACTTTTATTCTACTAAGTTCCAGAAAGGGTTCATAACAAGTTTCCTCAAAATGTGCTCGTTCGGCATGTGGCCTATTTTGAGCTGAAGGCAATTAAGACTCTACAGCTCAAGAGAAATCTTGCCCCTCCTTTAACTACCTAGAAGACTATAAATTGGAGGTCTTTCCCAGAATAAGTGTTATTAACAGAGATAAATTTTATCTGAGTAACCCATGGTAAGGAAACATCTAATTATCAACTATCAGCTCTTCTTATTGCTCTGTGAATTGTCCTTCTCCCCACTGAAGTCACAAAATCCTATCCCATTCCTTTGCCCAGGCATATATATCTACTATTTTATTTTTTTGGTCTTATCTTTTTGGAACCTCTCATATAGGTATGGTCCCATAAGTACAAAATTAAACTTGATTTTCTCCTGTTAATACTGTGTCATAGCAATTTAACTTTTACACCAGCCAGAAGAAACTTTGAAAGGTAGAGGAAACATTTTCTTCCTCAACACTGTCTTTATCTTTACAATTTAAAAAAAACTAGAACTAAAACATATTTCATAGGAAATGAAAGTATACCTTCAATTTCTCATTTGATAATATAACATTATCAAAACGCTATGAATTTTTTGACAGAATCTGTAATAAATCAGTGGATATAGCCTCTACCAACAATAGATGGCACTAACACATTTTTTCTCACAATCTTGGGCACAACCCTGATATGAAATCTCAGGGAATGATTATATGCTTTAATAAACACCTCTCTTCCCATTCATGTTTTTGCAAACAAATGCAAAGATATACAGTTTGTGTTATTGCTTTTGGAAAAAAAATTGTAGATTTTCAAAGGAACTGGAGTGTAATTTTTCTTTTCCACATAAAGAGTTCAAAAAGTGTTTTTTGTTTTTGTTTTTGTTTTTGTTTGTTGTTGTTGTATTTTGTTTTAGAAAATATGGCATGGTTTCTGTGGGACTAAAAAAATATTCTTTAGAATGCATATGTTTATTATAAAGTACTACTTTCTCATGCATGGGTTATTGAAGTTTCCATAGGTACATTAATTATTCAATCTCTAAGTTCTCACATATACCCATTTTGCTTCATCTATTTCTTAAAATCCCTTGGGTTAAACAAAACATGGAAAGAAATATCTTATCTAATGTCATCCCCTGAGTTACAATAATATGAAGAAAACCATTTGCTTACCAAGCCATGAAAATTGCTTCTCAGCTAGATATACATATGTTCTTCTTGACTGAGTTTTAAAGAACATAGACGTATGCATCTGAAATGCATAAAAAGGGAGAAAGGAAGTCAGGAAGTAGAATGCAAGTGGACTCATTGATGAGCTACCTGTGCGCTGCCTTTGTCTGATAGGACTGTTTTCATCTCATAGAGCAACTTTCCCTACCACTCCAATTTCCTATCTTATCTTCTTTTCAGCCTAGTATAAAATTTTCAAATCAGTTCCCTCTTTTTCTGGTTTTCTAATGTAATTATCATAGCCTTTTCTTGACAATCAACATCAATGTTACATTCCATGAAACTGTCTTATATTTTAAAGAGTGGTATACACCACCCATATTCACTTTCTCTTTCTTGCTTAGCCAAAAACTGCTGGCTATATAGAATCCTTGCAGACTATCTACATCTGTCATGTCCATAACTGGGATAGGATTAGAGTTAGAATTTCAACATAGCAATTGTAGTAGCCTCTCTGTATATTTAAATATGAGTCTTTGCTTTAAAAATATTGCACAAGCCTGACAATCAAATAGAAAATAGACGCTATTCTATAAAGTGCCATTTCTTTTTTTTAAGTGCCATTTCTTTACACATACATACACATATCCATTTCATCACATTCAATCATAAATAGAATTATATTTGTTTAGTTCAAAATCTGTCCCAAAGTTTGACCACCGAAATCATTAACAGTCATTAACACTGGTGGATACAATTTTAATACTTACAGCTGATGACTTTAATTTTGAACATTTTGTGATTTTTTTCCCCTCCTTGGCAAACTAATATCTTCCCCACAGTTCATCAAAGCTGTAAACTGTAAATGGAATGGAAGGGCAGGGCAATCAAAATATGGAATATTGAAAAGGTTGAAGTAGTAAAGTACCTTTCCCGGGATATTTAAGACATTAAGATTTTGATATTTTATACTAGTGCAGAGATTACACTGGGAAAGGAAAATGACACAACAAAAAGTCATTATTTTAAAATGACTATTTCATGAAAATTCTATAGTATAAAATTGATCTCTTTTTTTTAGTCTCAAATCTTAACATTTTTGTCATAATCTTAAGTTACCTTAAGAGCACCTAAAATTTTAAGAAAGCCTGAGTGGCTCAGTGGGTTAAACCTCTGCCTTTATCTCAGGTCATGATCTCAGGGTCCTGGGATCCAGGCCTGCACTGGGCTCTCTGCTCAGCAGGGAACATTCTTCCTCCTCTCTCTCTGCCTGCCTCTCTGCGTACTTGTGATCTCTCTCTCTCTGTCAAATAAATAAATAAAATCTTTTTAAAAAATCACCTAAAACTTTATATATAGGTAGTTTATATATATATATATATATATATATATATATATATATATATATATAGTATAGTTATATGTATATGTATATATATGTTATATATATTATATATATTATATAAAGTTTTCTGTGTTGGAATTATGTATACTTATGGGCACTATAGATATTAAACTTTAATGGGTAATAGATACTGTAACATACATATAATAGATAGCTAATAAAATGTTATTTATATTGAAATAAGACTTTTGAGGGCTTTGAGGATTATATCCTATACACTAAAATCCTGACTAGTTTTACTGTTAGGAGTCCAGAAAGCCTTTAGCTGAATAATATTCCTTCCTGTATATTTGTGTTGAAGTTTTTTATTTTAAGATTCAGGTCATTACAACAGAGGATAGTCAATTCTCTCAAGAGTTCTCAGCTTGCAGAATTTTGATGAATGTATCAGTCTGAACACAAGGTTTTGTCTAATTCATATTTCCCAAGATGACACAATACATTTTTAGGACAAACTTATGGTGAGTTGCAAATTAGGTACATATTCATTCTTTCAGAAGCAATATTTAGACATCCACTCTCTTCCAGAGTGTCGTTCCTGGCTAGCAATTCTCCATGTGGGCCCTGCTACAACTCAGGAACCTTGGAGGTGAAAATAATTTTCATAATAATACTAAGATGGTATTTGTCTTTTTCACTTTTAATCTGCCCAGAGAGTGTGGTGAAATATAGAATCTAAAGGATATGTGATATCACAAAAGACAGACTATAGACACACAAATGAGAATCTACCTCTCTTATATTGTCAGGCATTAAGGAGATTGGCAAAAATGCGCAATAAAGCCACCTTTTCTTACTCAATATGTTTTGCTTTAGGAAATATATTTTTAAAAATAATTTATTAATATGTTTATTATAGTTACTTAAAATGAATTATTAATGAGGAAAGACTAAGTAGGTTTATATATTTCCAAATGTATTTCCTAATAATGGTAAATTTGACAGGTATTATACAGAAAAAGACGTCTGGGGTCCTTAATAATATTGAAGGATCTTTAAAGGGCCCTTGACACAAGAATGTTTATAAGCTGCTATTCTAGAATCTAGAATCTAGAGTGTTAATGAGGCTTTTTCTTCCTATTTCCAACAGTTAATTTCACAGTAATATGTATATAACCTACATTGTAGCTGTCTTACTGTTATTGCTTGTTCTAACTTTTTGAAAAAAACTCGCCTCCTATCCTCAAGCAGCTTTACCAATCACTAGGGTGATGAGAACACCTGGGAGAAATATCTGATAAAGAGTGATGCTTGTTGCTCTGGTTATCTCATTTCCAGTGTTTCTTTAGGGATGCAAAAAAAAAAAAAAAAAAAAAAAAAAAAACGGAACCTCAAATTATAGTTTTTAAAGTTTTCCTCAGGTAAAACTCTAGCTCTAGGTAGAAGACTTTACATCTTGAAGGGGAGAATGAGTAACTCCAAAATATCATGGTTTAGCATATGCAATATTTTAAGCTGAAGACAGTGAAGACTCAGCAAACTCAGAAAGAGCTATTTACTTTCCCTTTAACTGCTTGAAAGAATTTAGAGGATCTGTACTTGGAAAGAGAGGATTCCAAAGAAACTTTATCACCAAAACTGATCTGCATGGCAGGGCAAACATTTGTTTACCAAACATCTGCTCTTCTCATCTTCCTGTGAATTGCCTTCCTCCCCTTTGAAGCTTCAGAGTTGAACCCCCTTCTTAGCTGAGGATGGCATATAAACTTCAATGGTCCCATGTGGGAAGCTGGACCTTGGCAAGGCCACCTGCGCCCAGCTGCTGACTGGCAAGGCCATTTATGCCCAACTTCTGACAAGCTGATTTTGTGCAAGCTCTTACTCCCTGGAACAGCTCCTACTGGAATGCCACTGATGACTAGCACTATGTTTCACTATGCTATCTCTAATTTTTGTGTTTTAGTTACTTGAGCTTCCTGCTAGAGAAACTCCCCTAGCTGCCTGCCCTATAATTACCCCCTTGAACTTGCCAATAAACGAGACTTGATCAGAATCCTGTCTTGTCTCCATCTCTCCTGTCTCTTTTCCTTTCATTCTCACTCCCCCTCTAGTGTCTCCGTTGACTACCCGCGGGTCTGGACAGTCCCAGTGCTCTGAGTTTCATGTCTTCTGGTCCCCTATACATACGATTTTCTTTTTTCTCCTGTTACTCTGTTTTATGCCAACTTATTAGACTAAAGAATTTAGACGGGAGCAAAAGTTTTCCAACCCCACACTATGATTGTGGAGTCACTTAATCTTACAAACTTTTCCCATCTAGCTTTTCCAGCTGTGTAATTAAGACTCTTAAAACTAATTGTGTGTGTTCTCACTTCTTTTGCCGATATTTTTTAGAGACTGTTGCCCTATAAAACAATTCATATCCACATTGCACTAGAACAATTATATCATTCTAGGTCTACCATTTTTTTTCCTGTTGTGTTTACTGAATTTAAAACAAATGGGACACCTGGATAGCTCAGTCAATTAAAGGCTGCCTTTGGCTCAGGTCATTATCCTGGGGTCCTGGGATTGAGCCCCATGTCAGGTCCACTGCTCAGCACAGAGTCTGTTTCTCCCTCTCCCCTGTCCCTCCTCTCCATGCTTGTGCTCTTTCTCTCTTAAATAAATATATAAAATTTTTGAAAAATTTTTAAAAAATGAGTAGCACATATTTTTTATTGCAGAGATTTTCTCATGTAGCATGGAGTATAACTCCATAGGCTTTGGATATAATCTAGATTGGCTGGAAGTTCAGCTCTGCCATGAGTTATTTATATGACTTAAAGTGAATTAATAACACCTCTAGAAATCTATTTATTCATTAGTAACTGTGAAAAATAATAGTATCTCTTTTTGAGGTTATTGTTAGAACTCTATAGGTTGAAACATGAAAAATTCATAACTATCTGACACACAGAAAATTCTGAATTCATGTTTGTTATGATTTTCTTATTTAATTGCTAAATTCCAAATCTTGATAGTCTTCATTTCTTCCCTGACTTAATCTCATTGTATTTTGATATAATCTTTCTGTCTAAGGCAAACATTAGTTTTCTATCTGCAAACATGTATATAAATTACTTGGGAAACAGGTATAGGATAAATTCAGTCTGTGTTGGACTTTTTTTTAATTAAAACTATAACTTGGATATGTTTTTTTAAAATCTCGGATATTAATTGTGTCCTTTAAACTGACATGCAAGTGATATCTTGGGTACTTAAAATTTTTCCAGATTCATTGAGATATAATTGAAATAAAACATTGTATTAATTATAGGTGTACAGCATGACATATGTATATGTTGCAAAATGATTACCATAATTAGCTTAGTTAAAACCTATCACTTCTGGGTGTCTACAGGGCTCAGTCCGTTAAGTGTCTGAATTCCGCTCAGGTCATGATCTTAGGGTCCTGAAATCAAGCCTCACATTAGGCTCCATGCTCAGTGGGAGTCTGCTTATCCTTCTCCTTCCCCTTGCCCTGTTTGTGTGCTCTCTTTCAAATAAATAAATGAAATATTTGAAAAAAAAATCAACTCACATAGTTACAATTATTTTTTAAGATTTCTTTTTTGGTCTTAAATGTGTCTTATCACACATTTACAAAATTATGACCATTTTTTAACTTGAAGTCTGATATTTAGAATCAAGATGGTTTTGAAGAAGAAAAAAAAGATGTGATCAAAAAAATACAATGAAATATGTACCATGGTTCTATGTATGAAATAATTTTCTGGGAAAAATCCTAATTCTAATTTTATTGTAGGCTAGAACTCTCTATTGTTAATATAAAATTCTATTAAAACATAAATTAATTTATAACTTGAAATGATTCAAACCCAGAAAAATTATAGCAGCTTTGAAGAGAAAGCAGATTTGTATATCTCTTATTTGATAATAAGGACAATCTCTCACAAACTCCAAACTTTATATAAAAAATAGCATCGTGTTGGGGCATCTGGGTAGCTCAGTTGGTTAAGTGTTTGACTCTTAATCTTAGTTCAGGTCATGATCCCAAGGTCATGCTATGAAGCCCTGTGTCAGGCTTCTTACTCAGCAGAGTGTCTGCTTGGGATTCTTTCCCTCTTCTTCTTTCCCTTTCCCCACTTGAGCTTTCTCTCTCTCTCTCTCAAACAAAAACAAAATTGAGTGTCACTACTCATTAATCTGATTGATGTAAACAGAAATCTATTTCAGAGATCTTCTATATTTAAATGTCTTCTCTCATTAAACACAATAAGATTCTTAACATTATAGCTCTATCATATTTTAAATTATTTGGGAGAAATCAAAAAAGTTGTCTCATTCAGCCTTAAAAAAATTCAAAATGTGTATGCCCCAATTAAGTAAATATGAGTGCTAATGATTAAAAATCAATTATTTTTTCCACCTGAAAACTTAAATATAATTTAAAAGAGATTCCACCATTCAAAGGTTTATTTAGCCTCCTTAAAATAAGGAAGTCTGATAAGTGTGTTATCTTTCTTTATCTGTCCTCATTACAGCTGTAAAACTCTAAAATACAGACACAGTGATGATAAGTCCACATGAGTGAATTGAATTTTATTTTTATTTAATATAGTATCAGGTAAAAAATGTGAATAAGCGTCTATAAGTTTGGATAGTTTGTTGATACCTTCCAATACAATTCATAAGCTAAACAAAATATTTGAAATAAACTTAAATGGATAAGGGAATAGGGGTCTTATTTATATGAACAGTCATTCTCCAAAACAGTTGTAAGTGTGGCATTGTACAAATCCTAAATTGTAAATAATCAGAACAAATGCCATAAACAAAGATATCTGGATAAAGAAATCAAACAATAGTTACAAATATGAAATACATGATAAAACTGCTAGTAGTTCCATCATTTTAGTTTATTACTTTTTCTGTAATAATAGAAAAATTACCTAGGGCTAGATAAAATGTAGATAAGCCTACATGTCTCAGATATCCTTGCATTTTAATGAGGCTATTTTTTTTTTAAGATTTTATTTATTTGACAGAGAGAAACACAGCCAGAGAGGGAACACAAGCAGGGGGAGTGAGAGAGGGAGAAGCAGGTTTCCTGCCTAGCAGGGAGCCCGATGTGGGACTCAATCCCAGGTCTCCAGGATCATGACCTGAGCCGAAGGCAGTTGCTTAACCAACTGAGCCACCCAGGCGTCCCTAATGAGGCTATTTGACTAGGTGCCTGCCAATGGGACTTGGTGGAAATATTATGTGCGATTTAAGAATCACGCCCTTAAAGAGAAACACCATGCCCTCTCTTTTTCCTTTACTACATTTCCCGCTATCTTAAAACACCTCATGATGGCAGTAGCTAGAATATCCATCCTAGACCACAAATTGGAAACCATAGACTAATTAAGCAGAGCACAAGGAAAGGAGAGTCTTGGTCACTGGATATTTTTATTAAGTATAGTGTTCTACTAAACCCTCCTAGCCAATCTCTGGATTAGGAGAAAGAAGAATAAAATTATATATTTGTATGTTCACTATCTTTCATAGATTCTTTGTTATAGTATCTTGTACTATATCCTGACTACTACAAATTTCAATCCAAATGTTAGAAGGATAGACAATCTTAATTATGAGAAGTTTTCTTCTCATATGGGTAACTGAGTGAAGTGAAAGTCGATGTAGGATATTATTTTCATATATGTCCTCCATATGTGTCCACATAAAACATATTCTGAGAATTTGATATTTGTATTCAGGAAGTTTTTTTGTTTATTTGTTTGTTTGCTTGTTTGTTTTAAGGAATGTTCTGGTAACAGTGCAAGGTACAGTAACAAAGTAGCCCTGGACTGAATGAGAAGGTAAAGAAATTTCAGATGCTCTCACAGGGAACCCTGGCACTGTTCTGAATTAGGGTGAGGGAGTCAGATACTCATGTCATGATGTTAACTACTTAATGTATATAGGTTGCCCCCAGTGAGCAATTTCCACAGAGGGACCCAGCTTTAAGATGTCATAAGCCAACTCTGCTTACAGTTAGATGTATAAGTGCTTCCACTCTGAAGGGAGTTTTGGAATAGAGCCCACACTTGCACCACTATGATCCACCACTTTCGATTAGTATATACATTCCATCTGGGAATAGTTCTTTCAACACCGTCATTCCTTTGTCTTGATATTACAACTGATAATCATCATCGTAGGTTCCCCTTACACTTAGCAACCACTGCTCATGGTGTTGGAGATTTATTTGGTAAAGTGACCTGGGCTTTTCTCTTTGAGGTTTCTGAGCCTTTGGGCAACATGTCCTTTTTTGGCCTCTGCACTTCAACACTCTCCATAAAAACTGAGTAAAGGTGTATTAAGAGAGACACTGCTATGGCTTACCTCAGTGAAAACATATTCTTCCCATTACCAGTTGTGTAATAGTAACTCTACTCCCATGTAGTTAATCCTGATTGATTAATAAGGATCAATTACCCCTGCCAGAAAGATGACACCATTTCTTACTAGTTAGTCTACTGGGACAAAGAATCTGAAGAAACTGGGTGGTAGATTAAGTTTGATGTTTAATGGAATTCTTATTCTGTTCGCTGATGGAAGTGTTCTGGTTTTATGAACTGAACCTCTGGATCTATCAAGCAGAAAATCGCAAGAATGGAGAGCACAGATTCCCCAAGTGGATAATTAAGAGTGATGCTCAGTGGGACCTCCTACTTCCATTCCTCAATCTCCAGACTCAGAGTTTACATGTTGGGTATTCAGAGCCACATCCACAGAAGTCTAAGATGAGTGCTCATGTTCTGGTTGAATCACTGGGTAGCTGGTGGTGTCTGGTCCTGTTATCATCCCTTCAGAGAAGAACAGCAAGACAGAGCAAATCTGGGGATTGTGAAATGGTAAGTGGTAAGTTTAACACTTGCACGACCTATATCCAGTCAGAGATTTGCAACTGAAAATAAGATATATGTGCCCAAAGTTCAAAAGATATGTATATTGGCATGTTATATATGTGTATTTTTATATATGTTTGTATGTATGAATTTATCCATGTACTCAAGCATGCAAAGGCTAAACTCTGGCATTTTTTTATACCCCTAAGAAGCACACTTTGACATTCACTTTTAAAATATTACTCGGTGATCAGGCGTACCATAGACTACAGAGGAGCAACAATCAAGCAAGGGGACACATTAGGAGGTATTGATACAAATGAAGCAAACCACAAGGATGCTCACACTAAGGAAACAAGGGTGGTGATTAGGACAAGATCCCAAATTTTGGATTTATTGTAAGGTAAACCTGATAGGTTTTACTGATAATTCAATACTCAATGAGAAAGAGGAAGTACAAGAATGACTTCAAAATCTTTTCTCAAGCAACAGGAGTGGTAGAGTTGCTACAATTGTGTAAGAAATAGGCTTGAGGAGGGAGTATGAAAAGTCCAGTTCTGAAAGTGTGAAACATGAGGAGCCTATGAGAATTTCAAGTGGAAATTTTAATTCAATTGCTTGACTGACCATGGGTCCAAGTGAAGGCAGTGGTCATGATTAGTGATCATTTTTTTTTTCCATTGGAGCATAAATAACAAATGCCCATATTCATACACAGATAGACATCTATGAAATATGATAAATAACATGATAGTTTTGTATCTAATTTTGCTTCATCTGTTAGAATTTTAATTTATATTTATACTCAGAAAGATATTTAGATATTTAGTTGGTTGAAGAAATTAAAAAAAAAAAAACAGATGGCAACCCACTTCATTCATTAATATTGTGTGTGTGTTGGGGTAATTCCATAAATAAGAATAATTTGTAATAAAAATAATAATAATAATAATAATAATAATAATAAATCTTAGAAGTGAAACTCCTCTGAAAATCTTAGTTTATACTCCAGCAGACTTCTTCTTTCTCCAGGTAACTGACTAAATTTCTTTCCTTTCTTTTAAGAATTTACTTTATCTCTAGCAGGTGTAACAAAAGATGTGGAGAAAAAGGAACCCTTGTGCATTGTTGGTGGGAATGCAAATGAGTACAGCAACTGTGTAAAACAGTTTGGTGATTCTTCAGGAAATTAAAATAGAAATAGTAGTAACTCCATTAATTAGTGTTTACCCAAAGAAAACAAATTACTAACTAAAAAAATATATGTACTTCTGTTTGTTGCAACATTATTTACAGTAGTCAGGATATGGAAGCCACCTAAGTTTCCATCAATAAATGAATAAAGATGTGGTATGTGTTTATGTATATACATACACATCAGAATATTACTCTGTGATAAAAAAAGAATGAGATCTTTTTGCATTTGCAACAACACGGATGTACCTACAGAGTATTATGCTAAGTGAGATGTAAGAGAAAAAGACAAATACCATATGATTTCACTTATATATAGAATCAAAACAAACCAAAACAAATAAACAAATGAATTCTTAAATACAGAGAACAAACTGGTAGTTACCAGAGGAGAGGAGTGGGGAGATAGATGAAATGAAGGTAAGATAAGGGGTATAAACTTTCAATTATAAAATAAATGAGTCACAGAGATGAAAAGTATAGCATAGGGAATACAGTCAATAAGATTGTAATAACCTTTTATGATGACAAATTGTGACTACACTTATCATGGTAAGCACTGAGTAATGTATACAATTGTTGAATCAAGGTTGCACACCTGAAACTAATATAACATTGTGTGTTAATTATACCTCAATTAAAAAAAATCAAATATATTTGTTATCACCACTGATTTTCTTCTGGACCTCTTTTCCTTTTCTCTACATTCTTTCAACAGATGATAAATAAACTTGAGCATAAGGCAGTGACGATGCTGACTTCTAGAAAAGTTACCTCCCTTAAACATTTCTACATTTAATTTTAATTTTAATTTTTTACTATTTCTTAAATATCTCATGTATTATTTATCAGAGAGAGAGAGAGAGAGAGAGAGAGAGAGAGAGAGAGAGAGAATGCACAGAGGCACAGCCAGGGGGAATATCAGGGAGAGGAAGAAGCAGACTCCCCACTAAGCAAAGAGACCAGTGGAAGACTCAATCCCAGAACTCTAGGATCATGACCTGAGTAGAAGACAGATTTTTTTTTTTTAAGATTTTATTTATTTGACAGAGAGAAACACAACCAGAGAAGGAACACAAGCAGGGGGAGTGAGAGAGGGAGAAGCAGGCTTCCCGTTGAGCAAGGAGCCCGATGTGGGACTCGATCCCAGATTTCCGGGATCATGACCTGAGCTGAAGGCAGTCGCTCAACCAACTGAGCCACCCAGGTGCCCCTAGAAGACAGATTCTTAACTGACTAAGTCACCCAGGTATCCCTAATTTATTTATTTTTTTAATTTACTTATTTGTGTGTGAAAGAAAATGTGCAGGTGGGGGAGGTGCAGAAGGAGAGGGAGAGAAAGATTTTTAAACAGACTCCTGGATGTGCGGAGCCACCTAGACAACCCTCTATAAATATTGAAAGTTTAGTTTAAACTTAGAAATTCCTTGTAATTTTATAAAACATCAGCTTTTTTGTGTTTTTAAACTATTTTAAATTATTTATTTATTTATTTACTTACTTACTTTTGTTTCAGATTTTTACTTAAATTCTAGTTAGTTAACATTCAGTATAATACTGGTTTCAAGAGAAGAAATTAGTGATTCATTGCTTGCATATAACACCCAGTGCTCATCAAAACAAGTGCTGTCCTTAATATCCATCACCCATTTAGCTCACCCTCCATTCACCTTCCCTCAGGCAACCCTCAGTTTGTTCAATACAGTTAAGAACCTCTGTGGTGCCTGGGTGGCTCAGTGTCAAATGTCTGCCTTTGGCCCAGGTCATGATCCCAGGGTCCAGGGATTGAGCCCCACATCAGGCCCCCTGCTCAGCCGGAGCCTGGTTCTCCCTCTCTCACTTTCTTTCCTTGTATTTCCCTTCTTGCTGTGTCTCTCTCTGTCAAATAAAATAAAATGTTAAACAAAGAACCTCTTATGGTTTGCCTCCCTCTCTTCCCCCCACATTTCCCTATGTTCATCTGTTTTGTTTCTTAAATTCCACATATAAGTAAAGTCATATGATATTTCTCTTTCTCTGACTGACATATTTCACTAGCATAATATACTCTAGCTCCAGTCACATCATTGCAAATGGCAAGGTTTCATTCTTTAGGGTGGCTGGGTAATATTTCACTATATACGTGTGTGTGTGTGTGTGTGTGTGTGTGTGTGTGTATCACAATTTCTCTATTCATCAGTTGATAGACATTTGGGTTCCTTACATAATTTAGCTATTTTTTTTAAAGATTTTATTTATTTATTTGACAGAGAGAAACACAGCCTGAGAGGGAACACAAGCAGGGGGAGTGAGAGAGAGAGAAACAGACTTCCCTGAGCAGGTAGTCCAATGTAGGGCTCAATCCCTGGACTCTGGGATCATGACCTGAGCTAAAGGAAGATGCTTAACAACGGAGCCACCCAGGCATCCCAATTTAGCTCTTGTTAATAATGCTGCTATAAACATTGCAGTGCATGTGCCCCTTCAATCAGTGTTTTTGTATCCTTTGCATAAATACCTAGTAGTACAATTGCTGGGTCCTAAGGTAGTTCTATTTTTAACTGTTTGAGGAACCTTCATACTGTTCTCAAGAGTGGCTGCACCAGCTTGCATTCTCACAAAAAGTGTAAGGGGATTTCCCTTCTTCCACATCCTGACCAATATCTGTCATCTCCTGATTTCTTCATTTTAGCTGTTTTGACTGGTGTGAGGTACTATCTTATAACGGTTTTGATTCATATTTCCCTGATGATGAGTGATGTTGAGCATCTTTCTGTGTATCTGTTGGTCATCCATATGTCTTCTTTGGAAAAATGTCTATTCACATCTCCTGCCCATTTCTTAACTGGATTATTTGTTTTCTGAATGTTCAGTTTGATAAGTTCTTTATAGATTTTGGATACTAACCTTTTGTCATATATGTCATATGCAAATATCTTCTCCCATTCTTTGGCCTTCTTTTAGTTTTGTTGTCTCCTTCATGATGCAGAAGCTTTTTATCTTGATGATGAAGTTCCAATGATTCAGTTTTGATTTTGTTTCCCTTGCCTTTGGAGACATGTCTAGTGAGACATTGCTATTTCTGAAGTAAAGAGTTTGCTACATGTATTCTCCTCTAGGATTTTGATGGTTTCCTGCCTTACCTTTAGGTCTTTCATCCATTGTGAATTAATTTTTGTGTATGGTGTAAGAAAGTGGTCCAGTTTCATTCTTCTTCAGAAACACATCAGTATTTTAATTTATTATTGTATATTCCTGGATACTTATAAATTTAGGCATTGCTAAGATATTTTTCTGGTGTTCTGTAATTATACACATATGTATCTGTGTGTATGTATCACATGTATAAGAATCTGTACTTATAAACATGTTGACAAGCTTGGCTAAAAGGATAACAAATGAAGAATTAAATTCAAGAATATTATGAATTTTAGTATAGAACCACTAAAAATAAATCTTTTATAATATTCAATCCCATGGACACTGACATATTATTGAAATCAGAAAAAAAAACTATGGTAAATTGCAATTTATTCATATATATATATATAGACAATGTGACTTATTTTCTTAAATTGTATATAATCTTTTGCTATAAAATTCATCAATATAAACATGAATTTAGCAAATAAAATGCAACACTCTTACTAAGGACATATGCATAGAAACTTCAGAACAAGGGGAAACCCTTCCTAGCTTCATTACATCAAAACTAGTTGATTACCTTTGCTATTTTCCTATTACTTCTCTGACATAATTCTGTTAATCTCTTTGATATATGTCTCTCCCATACTACTGTGGGCACAGGGTAATAGACTGAATTGCAAGAATGATATTTTATCACTTTGCTATTTCCTACTTTTACCATTGGACACTGAACATTTGATGTTTGATAAATTCTTAAATAAATGAACAAAATTAGTACTCAATGTATTATTGATTTACATTTTTGTTTTTTCAAGCATTTAAAAAAATCAGCCTGATAATATATACATAGCTTTTCAGTTCCTCTGTTGTTAGTAATATTTACTTTAAAATATAGCTTTTTCTGAAAAGCATAAGCATATTCTTTATCATTATTTGGGAGTAGAAATAAATATATTTTGCTTCAGGTTGAGATGTATCTAATATATCTAAATATTTTTCTCTCTTTTTTGTTGTTTTTTCCCTTTTGCTATTTTTTCTCTTTTTTCTAGCTTTAATGAATAATTGAGAAATAAAAATAGCTTGTATTTAAGGTGTAGAGCATGATGATTTAGGTATACCTTAGAAAATGATTACTATAATCAAGCTAATTAACACATTCATATCTTAAATAGTTGTCTTTTTTGTTTGTGGTCAGAATACTCAAAATCTACTCTTTTAGCCAATTTCAAGTGCATAATATTATTGACTAGAGTTGCCTTGCTATACATTAGATTCCCAGAATTTATTCATCTTATATCTGTAAGTTTGTACCATTTCAGCAACATCTCCCTATTTCCCATTTACAACAACATGGATAACCTGGAGCTATATCTTTCTTTCTTTCTTTTTTTTTTCTTTTTTTCCTTTCTTTCTTTGTTTCTTTCCTTCTTTTTCTCTCATTTACATTATATTTATTTTAATTTCAGTAATAGTTAACATGCAGAGTTATATTTGTTTCAGGTATAAAATATAGTGTTTCAACAATTCCATACATCCCCCAGTACTCATCTTGCTAAGTGTACCCTTCATCCTTTTCACCTATTTCACCCATCTCCTCCACCCTCCTCCACCCTTCTCCACCCACCTCCCTTACGCCATGTTTTTTGTAGTTAAGAGTCTGTTTTTTTGGTTTTTCTCTCTCCCACCTTTTTGTTCATTTGTTTTGTTTTTTAAGTTGCACATATGAGTTTTCACTCTCTTTGTCTTTCTGCTAATGACTTATTTTGCTCAGCTTTTATACTCTCTAGATCCATTTATGTTGTTGCAGATGGCAAGATTCCATGTTTTTTATGCTTGAATAATATTATATCGTGTGTGTGTGTGTGTGTGTGTCTGTCTGTCTATCTATCTATCTATCCACATATCTACATCATCTTTAGGCATTCATCTATCAATAGATACTTTGGTTGCTTCCATAATTTGGCTATTGTAAATAACGTTGTAAACATAGGGGTATGTGTATTCCTTTTATTAGTGTTTGGTTCTTTAGGTTAATATAGTGAGATTACTGGATCACATGGTAATTCTGTTTTTCAAGTTTCTGAGGAGCCTCCATATAGTTTTCCACAGTGGCTGCACCAGTTTCCATTTCCACCAATGGGGTACAAGTGTTCCTTTTTCTCCACATTCTTGTCAACACTTGTTGTTTCTTCTATTTTTGATTTTAGCCCTTATGACAGGTATGCATTATCTTATTGTAATTTTGATTTACATTTCCTTGAGTAATGTTGAGCATCTTTTTTATGTATCCATTGGTCATCTGTATGCCTTCCTTGGAAAAATATGCTTTCATGTCTTACTAATTAGATTATTTTTTGGTGTTGAGCTCTATAAGTCCTTTATATATTCTGGATACTATCTCTTTATCAGATATGTCATTTGCAAATATCTTCTCTAACCTTTAAAGAACAACCATCCCACTATTTCCTGAGCTACTCAGACCACAGAAAAAAGTAGAGGAAACCTCAACTAGTTTTATGAAACTAATAAAAATGTTCACTATTAGCAATATATAAAAACAACTCTGATACTAAAAATCAGTCCAGAATTATATATAAAATGTCAATACTAGTGATTAGAATACATAAATGTAAGAAAAAAGTAAAATATAACAAAGAATGTTCAGCATATGCATGTAAGTGTAATTTAATACTGGCAAATACAACAAGCATAACTTACTTTGTCATCAATAAGTGACAGAAAAATGTGATTATGTTTGTATTTGATAAATAGTTATTTAATACAATTCAGGTACTTTTCCCTAACAAAATAATGCAGAGTAACATAAAAGTAAAACTTTTCTGGGTGCCTGGGTGGCTCAGTGGGTTAAAGCCTCTGCCTTTGGCTCAGGTTACATCTCAGGGTCCTGGGATCCAGGTCTCTATTGTGCTCTTTGCTCAGCAGGGAGCCTGCTTTCTCCTTGCTATTAATGCTATAAAGGTATCAAATAAAAGTGAAATAGATACAAGAATAGTGAGAGCTAAAATTTTTGCATGTCTTTAATGCAAATCCAATATACCTAATGGAATTCCAAAAGAGTACAGTTTTCAGAATCAGATAAATCTATATTGAGATATATAGAAAGAATGGGATGTCTTGATGGTTCAGTCAGTTAAACATCTGCCTTTGGCTCTGGTCATGATCCTAGGGTCCTGGGACTGAGTCCTGCATAGGGCTCCTTGCTCAGGAGGGAGACGCTTCTCCCTCTACTTGCCACTCCCTCTTGCTTGTGAACTCTCCCTTTCTCCCTCCCTCTCTGTCTCCCTCTGACAAAAAAATACATAAAATCTTAAAATAAAGAAATATATATAGAAGAATAAGTGTCTTTAAAAAGAACAAGAAAATACTTGAAGGTAAAATACTAAGGTGGCCTATCAGATATCAAAAACATAATAAACAATACTACAAGTAAGTCAATTTGATGGTGAGATATTTTAAGATCTTGAATTTTCATGGACAAGGCAAAAGAACTTCTTAGTCTGACAAAAACATTAATGCTATAAAATAAATGTGAGAAATGTATTTTTAATTTAGATAACAAATTTCATAATAGGAAAAAAATATCATAAACCCAGTAACTTAATAAATGACAAATTTGAGGGGGGAAGCTTAAGGGCAGAAAGAGAGGAGGTTAATATCTATATAGAGATTTAACAATTTAACAAGAATGGAATAAACAACCTAATAGAAAACAGACAAAGGCTATAAAGAGGCAATTCACATAATTGAAACTCCAAAAACTGCTACAGTCTAAGGTAAAAAAAAAAAATAACATGGAAAGTTATATAAAATAGGTAGAGTAAGAGAATTGCAGACTTAAAGCAAATATGTGACTCAGTGAGTAAGTTAGATGAAGTTTATTATTATTCAGTCCTAGTACTATAAAATTTACAAACAGTACCATGGTAAAAAAAATAGTATTAAAATTGCAAATGTTCTGTAGCACCTGGGTGGCTCAGTTGGTTAAGCAGCTGCCTTTGGCTCAGGTCATGATCCTTGGGGCTGGGGTAGAGTCCTCCATCTAGCTCCTTACTCATCTTCCCCCTCCCCTGTTTCTCCCCTGCTTGTATGTTCTCTCTCTCCCTCTCTCTTTCTCTCTCTCTCTACCTGACAAATAAATAAATAAAATATTTCAAAAACACCCCAAAACAGTCAAGGAATAAAAAAAAATAGTCAAGGAATAAAATGATACTGGATTAAAATTTAAAGGTGATGAATAGTTGAATCTAAGGTACTTGTCTGTTTCCTACTGTCTTTACTTCCTTCTTTCTCTGGTCTTCTTTTACTTTCTGTTGCTGCAATACTATTTGCCTAGGAAAGCACCTTATTAAAGGTGCGGATGGCCAGGGTTGGGTGCCTTGCTGCTCATTTGATGAAGCACCAACGCTGAGAAAACTAGTTGATGTCACAATGATACAGCTGTCTTCTCCAAGGCCACTGCTGAGAACAGAGAAAAATTAATGGCAAACATTGCAGAAAACTTACTGGACTTACTATATATCAATCACTATGCCCAACACTTTGCCAGGAGCTCCTAACAGCTGTCCTTGGAGGCATATTCTATCATCAATTCATCATCAATGTATAGATAAAGAAATTGGGGCTTATCCAAGATCATACTGGTAACAAGTGGTATATTCAGGATTATGTGTCCAAGTGGTATGGGCTGAGTCTGTGCACTCTGCTGCTTTCAGAGCTTCTGTACTTGCCAAATGTCTCCACCAATGAATGCATATATATCTTGATAATTGATGAAGCCACCAGTGCCTCCATTGACACTTCCCTTTAGCTTTTGGAGCCATCCTCCTCCCCAGTTGTATAAGTCTCAATGCATTAAAACCTTAACACTTCCCTCATCCAGTAGCTTTTATCCTGTATCTTTAATAATCCAGCTCCTTTGGTGTGACTTTTATTTTTAGTTTTTTTTTTTTTCCTTAAAATCTAGGTATCATAAAGAAAGCTAAGCTTATAACAAACATGACAGACAGCCACCGTGCTACACTCTTCTCAAAATTTCCTTTCTCCATTTTCTTCTTCTGAGGCAATACCTGAGTCCTCTGTGAAAAGAAACTGGAAGACATTCCTCCCCTGATATTTCTGAATCCTAAAGTGAACTCAAGATATATGCAAGCTGCTTATACAAAATTTCTAATGTAAACCCCTTAAATATATTATATTATAATATTTAACATAATATTTGTACTAGTTATAATTTAATATAGTGTTAGTTTAATTACCATTAATTTAGTTTAATATGGCATTTATACTGACATATAAATTATTACTTTTGGGGGGATTTCAGCTTATTGCCTGATTTTCTTCATCTTTTTTTCTTCATATTTTTTAGCTCATAGTTAAATAAACTAATTTTCACTCTCCTGCCCAACATTTAAGAGAAATCGAAGGGAAATTTAAGAAACATTTGTTATAAAAATGTTTATTATTTTATTTTTCTAATATTTAGCTACATATTTCAGTTTTTCAGATATGAATATGAAAGATATATTGCACAATGTTCTTGTGGAAAGCTTGGTAAAATAAAGTACAGGAAAATACTAAGTGCTCTGAAAAAAAAAAAAGAAGCTGATTGTTCTGTTTGGTAAACTTTCAACAGAACTGTTCCTTTGCACCTGATATTCCTTTGGAAACCATTTCTATTTCTCAATGTTGATTTGATTGTACAATTCCTATAAATTATCTTTTCATTATTTTTTGGTGCTGTTTTTTGTATAACTCTTTGCAGATATGAAATTGGATGTAATAGCTGAAATGGAGCAAAAGAATTTTTCTTTACCTAATACTGAAGAAAGATTATACAAAGAATATAAACTTTCTTTTCTTTTCTTTCTTTTCTTTTTCTTCTCTCTCTCTCTCTTTAGAATAAAAAGGAGGATGGATGTATAGAATGTCATCCAAGATTTTTTTGTTGTTGTTCAAATTGCTCAGACTTATAGAATGCTTTGCTGATAATGATTCTTTTTGGGGGGTGATTGGGAATGGATTATATTCCTCTGGGAGAAGATAGGTTATTTTCTCCAAAGGGAATAGATCTTCCAAATGACAGTCATTTGTAACACAGGAGAATTTAGAGCCTATAATCTTACTTTGGGAGAAGGACCACACAGAGGGAAAAAAAAAAAAAAAAAAAAGAATCACCTCCTTCCTTCTTAGGTGGAGAGTTAATTTGGTCTACACTGCTATGAGATGGCCAAGAAAACTGAAGATACTTCCATGATTGTGGTCTGAAGAGTAGGTAAACTCTTCTTTGTCAGGTGAAGAGATACAAAAAATAGTCCAAGTTGTAGCCTTGCAAGAGATCTGTGAAAGTTTTCACCTATGCAGTGCATGCAAATATTTTCCATTGAAGTTCCTTTCAGCTATTGACAAGTCTTTAATATTGGCTGCCTAAATGAACTAACATTGTTCTATTTTATTCTAAAAGAAATTACGGATACTCTAGTACCTACATTTGGGGTGAAGTATAAGAGTATAGAAGTCTAGTGTTCTCTACAGCACTGTTACTACTCTTGGGGCACAGTTACTTGTCAATCTCATGAAGACCAGAGATGAAGGCAGGTAGAGGAACAAGAATAGGAAATCTGACCCATAGAACTTGTTTCAGGCATGAATAAATCAGGATACTAGTAAGTTCTCGGAACTAGCTGGCAGGTAAAACTAAGGGGGTCTAATCTTCTCAGATGAAAATGTGTGAGTGCAGCAGAATCATGACTTCATGATTTGGAGCATGTGCATCTAAATTTTAATTTAGTAAAGAGGCCCAAATGAAAATTATATCCAATCATGTTCTCTAGTAATTTCCTCTAGCTTCACTGTTCTGAAAGGAAGCTAATGTAATGAAGTAGTTGAATTGAAGCAGCATGAAGAGATGCTAAAGAATGGGATTGTAATAACATACCATCCAATCATGTATAAGACAGTTTTCTCTACATGTAAATTAAATTGGATAATAAAGTTACCTAGGGAAAAATAGATGAGCTAATGTTTGAGGATGAAGGCATACCTGTGGTAAAATTTCATTTCTGGCAAGCAGAAATGTGGAGATTAAAGGAATTTTTCACTATCTTTATTGACTTTTATCCTTAATCTATAAACAGCCCAAGACATGAAACAGAAAAGAAAGGGTTACTAAAAGGAAAAGAATGATAAATAAATAAAAATGACTTTAAAAGATTGAAGGCATTCAAACACCTATTTTAGTGGTTGACCAGAGAACTCAGATATTTTAGGAATAAGCAAACCTAGGATATGCCTTTAATGAATGCACTATCATGCTGTTCTTGTTTTTCAGCACTAGTCCTTTAAAGAAATTTCGCCTCTCCAATTCCATATGATTTGTTTGAGACAATTAATCAGGTCATCACAGACTTCTACCCCCAATTTTTCCACAGTAACAGAAAGGGACATGTTAGCCATGTTTTCCACACATTCCAAACTCACGGATGGAAATTTTTCACCTGAATTCTGGGTTAAAATAAACATGGAACTTTGAATGACTGTTTATAAGTGACCTAGGGAAAGTGTTTCAAATGATGAGCTCTTGCATTTTCTGAGTTTTTGATTACAGATCTGTAATCTACACAGACATATTCATATTCTTTCTTTCTTTCTTTCTTTCTTTCTTTCTTTCTTTCTTTCTTTCTTTCTTTCTTTTTGGGATTTTATTTAGTTATTCAACAGAGAGAAACACAGCTAGAGAGGGAACACAAGCAGGGGGAGTGAGAGAGGGAGAAGCAGGCTTCCCATTGAGCAGGGAACCTGATGCAGGGCTCCATCCCAGGACTCTGGGATCATAACCCGAGCCTAGGGCTGACGCTTAAAGACTGAGCCACCAAGGCGCCCCTATTATATCTTTCTAATAATGGCTTATTTGTTTCTTTTACTAGGATTTCCCACAGGTTAGTTCTATTGTTCAAAATCAAATAACCTTATCTAATAGAGGACACGATACAAATGCTGCCAGAAACTCAGAAGGACAAACTTAGAGTGTTGTCTGTCATGCACTTCTTGTGAATAGTATACTAGGACCACACGTTACTATGTAGATACCTGAAAAATCATAGTTTAAGACTAAATATGAGGGCACCTGGGTGACTCAGTTGGTTAAGCAACTGCCTTCAGCTTGGGTCATGATCCAGGAGTCCTGGGATTGAGTCCCACATAGGGATCCCTGCTCTACTTCTCCCTGTGACCTCTCCCCTCTCATGTTCCTTCTCTCTCATTCTCTCACTCTCTATAAATAAAAAATAAATAAATAAATAAATAAATAAATAAATAAAGTCTTCAACATCAGAAATGAAAAAAAAAGGACCAAATACGAGATGATAGTTGCAAACAAATGTGTGTATTATGTGTATATATTATATGTAAGCAAATAATAATCTCATTTTCCTTTGAGAATATAACTATGTGGCAAAGTGGGAATGGGGAAGGAATTTATGATTGGAGATTTTTTTTTATAATCAGAGAAAGTGGCAAAGATTTACAAAAGCCTTGTTCTTTTGCCAGCTTGCTTATTTTGGAAGACTGTTTGTGTGTAGCATATTTCAACTAAATGCATTCAAATTAATAAGATTTATAGTCCTCTTTAACAAAATCTATTTGGTCATATTTATATTATATTGAGAAATTAATTTATACATAAAATATTAATTTACAACTATGGAGGAATATAAGCAAAGAATCGTATTGTGAAAATATTTCACCATTACATTCTCCAGTGCTTGGCCAAAATATATTTTTCCAAATTTAATAGAGCATATCTTTTCTTATAGCATGTTTTCTGAATCTTCCCATGTTTAGCTCCTCCCAAATTTATTAAAGAGCTAATGTCATTGTGGGAAAGTAAGATTTTCTTTTTTTATTTTTAACCACTTTCACCCATTTTGCCTACCCACCACTGCTCACCCTCAGCATTCACTGATCTCTCCTCTGTACCTATGAAGGTTTTGGTATTGTGAAGGTTACACATATTAATCAGATCAATAGGTATTTGTCTTTCTCTCTATGACTTTGGTCACTTAGCTTAATGCCTTCAATGCCCATCCATGTTGTTGCAAAGGCAAGATTTCCTTTTTTGTGGATGAATAAATCTCATGTATTTGTCTGTTGTGTGTGTGTGTGTATGATCATATTTTCTCTATCCACTCACCCATGGATGAACATTTAGGATAGTTCCATGTCTCAGCTATTGTAAACAATGCTACAGTGAACATAGGGGTACAGATATGTTTTTAGGTTAGAGTTTTCATTACCTTCAGATAAATACCCAGAAGTGAATTTGCTGGCTTATATGGTACATCTATTTCGAATTTTTTGAGTCAACTCCACCCTGTTTTCCATAGTAACCGCACCAATTTTCACCAACAGGGCACAGGGTTTCCTTTTCTCCGTGGGATCGCCACCACTTATTGTTGCTTGTGTTTTTTTTTTGTTTTGTTTTGTGTTGTTTTGTTTTGTTTTTTGTTTTGTTTTGTTTTTTTGTTTTTGATAACAGCCATCTTAACTGGTGTTAGATGATACCCCATGGTGATTTTGTTTTGCATTTCCTGAAATCATATAGGATTAGCAATATTGAGCACCTTTTCAGATACTTATTGGCCATCTGTATGTCTTCTTTAGGAAAGTGTCTGTTCAGATCCATTGCCTACTTTTTAATCTACTTGCTGATTTTTGTTTTGGTTTGGTTTGGTTTGATTTTGGTTTTGCTACTGAATTGTATCAGTTCTATATATTTAAATACTAATTTCTTATCAAATATATGGTTTGAAAAAAACTGTGTTTACTAATTATTTTCTTGCAAATATTTTCTCCCATTCTGTAGGTTGTCTTTTCATTTTGTTGGTGTTTTCCTTCATGGTGAAGAAAAATTTTAGCTTGATATAGTACCACTTGTTCATTTTTGGTTTTGTCACCTTTGTGGTGTGAAATTGAAAAACATCATTACAAAGACCAGTATCAAGGAGCTTTCCATCTATGTCTTCTAGAGGTTTACATTTTCATGTCTTACATCCAAGTCTGTAATCCATTTTGAGTTCATTTTTGTGTATGATGTAAGTTAGTGGTTTGATTTCTTTCTTTTACATGTGGCTATCCAGTTTTCCCAATACCATTTATTGAGGTGACTATCTTTTCCCCATTGTATATTCTTGGAAACTTTATAGTAATTTAATTTACCATAAATATGTGGGCTTATTTCTGTTCCAAACAGAAGAGTAGATATTTTAAAGCTTCTCTTCCAAGTATTCATCTAGGAGCTTCATATTTTAATGGCACATTTTGTTACTTGATACTGAGAAATTAGACCTCCATGAGTTATTGGAAGAATCCAAATATTATCCTACTTTTTATCCCCAAGAATAACATTTTTATTGATATATACTCTCTCCTAAACCATATCTTTGTACTAAAAAAAAATCCAGAGCAAATTTTCACACATGCTCCTTAGAAAAACATGTAAAATTAAATAATGCCAATTGTTTTAGTTTCCTATTTGCTTTTGTAACAAATCCCTACCAATCTAACAATACACAATTGTATTATTTTACAGTTCTGGAGATCAGAAGTCTGATATGTATCTTATAGGCAAAAAATCAAGGTGTTGATAGACTTGTATTTCTTCTGTTATTTCTAGAGAAAAATCCATTTCCTTGCTCTTTTCCACTTCTAGAGGTCACCTGCATTCCATGTGTCTAGGCCCTTTTTACTCTTCTTTAAAGTGTATCACTCCTTACCTCCACTCACACTACCTCTCCTCCTCTTTCTGACTCAGATACTCTTGTCCACTTTTTATATAAAGGAACTTTGTGATTATATCAAGGCCAACAAGATCATCTTACATTATCTCCTCATCTCAAGATCCTTAATATAATCATATCATTGAGTCCCTTTTACTAAGCAAGTAAATACATCCACAGATCATTGGGGCTTAGGACCAACTTTGGAGAGTCTTTATTCAGTCTGTAATACTATTCCCATTCTTTATTTTTTTTAAGATTTTATTTATCTAATTTTGACAGGCAGAAACACAGCTAGAGAGGGAACACAAGCAGAGGGACTGAGAGAGGGAGAGGCAGGCTTCCCACAGAGCAGGAAGCCCCAATGTGAGGCTCAATCCTGGGTCTCCAGGATCATGACCTGGGCCGAAGGCAGTTGTTTAACCAACTGAGACACCCAGGCACCCTCCCATTCTTAAAAACAATACTGTATAAAAAAGGGACTGTGCAAAATAATCAAAGAAAAATGAATTTTAAAATTTCATTATAGTGTCAGAATGCTGTCAACATAATTCCATTTAATTCTTCCTACTTTACAACTGTATAGCATATGAAATCATATAGGATAGAATGTCATTAAGTACAAAGCAGTTTGTTGGAGAGGTCACCAGCATAGCTATGGTGTATATTTGAATAATAGAAACAACAAGAGACAAAAAAAGTTTAAACTAATTTCTTATTCATGAAATTTCAGCAGTTGGAGTGGGACATAAAAATAGTAAAACAAGTGTGGGTAGCTGGAAATACTGATGAAAGAATGAATAAAGAAGCAAAGGAGCAGGTAGGTAATGGAATAATAAAATAATGAAAAAAACATGTAAAATAGTGATTGAAAGTAATGAATCCAAAAATTATAAAATTTGGAATAAAAATTTTTTAAAGATTTTATTTATTTAGTTGACAGAAAGATAGAGAGAAAACACAAGTAGGCAGAGTGACAGGCAGAGGGAGAGGGAGAAGCAGGTTCTCCACTGAGCAGAGAGCTCAATGCCCTTGGATCCCAGGACCCTGTGATTATGACCTGAGTAGAAGCAGATGCTTAAATGAGCCATTAGAGGCCCTTGGAATAAACATAGTTTTAACAGTTGCAAATAATTTGTTTCTTTGCCTTCAATTTTTAAGACATGTATATTAAGGTATAATCTAGTTAAGCCCAACTGATAAGTAGTAATTGTAACAGACTGGAAGAAAACTATTTGAAAGTTACATGTAAAAAAAAAAAAAGACTGAAATGCAAAATACACAAAGAACTCTTACAACAATTAGAAATAACTAAAAAGGAGGCAAAACTTCAGAAGAGATACTTAACCAAAAAAATTACAAATATCAAATAAGCATATGAAGTGATACTCAACATAAGTTTGCATTAGGGAAATGCAAATTAAAACCAGAATGAGATACCAATACATACCTGTTAGAATGATTAAAATTCAAAAAACGGACATTGTCACTTGTGGGCAAGGATATGGAACAACATGGACAATTATTTTCTGCTGGTGAGAATACGAGATTGTACGTTCCTCAGTTTGACAGATAAATTGATTATTTCTTGCAAAGATAAACATAATCCCACCATATGATCCAGGTATTGTACTCCTATGATTTTTTTCAACTGATATGAAAGCTTATGTACATGTAAAAACCTGAACAAGAGGGCGCCTGGGTGGCTCAGTGGGTTGGGGCCTCTGCCTTCAGCTCAGGTCATGGCCTCAGGGTCCTGGGATAGAGGCCCATATCGGGCTCTATGCTCATCAGGAGGCCTGCTTCCTCCTTCTCTTCTCTCTCAGCCTGCTTCTCTGCCTACTTGTGATCTGTCAAAAAAAAATAAAAAATAAAAAACCTGAACAAGAATATTTATAACCATTTTATTCATAGTTGCCACAAAGTGAAAGCGATCAAGGTGTCCTTTAATAAGTAAATAACACACACACACTGCTGTGATCCATCCATATAATAAAATACTAGCAAGCACTACAAAAAGAGTGAGGTACCAAACTAGGTAAATATATGCACAAAATTTAATGGGATAGAAAGAACAGTGAATTCAAAATGAAAGAGAATATTTAAAAATCTGCAGTGAACTTACTTTTTTTTTTTTTTTTTTTTTTTTTTTTTTAAAGATTTTATTTATTTGACAGAGAGAAACACAGCCACAGAGGGAACATAAGCAGGGGGAGTGAGAGAGGGAGAAGCAGGCCTCCCGCCGAGCAGGGAGCCTGATGTGGGACTTGATCCCGGGTCTCCGGGATCATGACCTGAGCCGAAGGCAGTTGCTTAACCAACTGAGCCACTCAGGCGCCCCTGAACTTACTTTTAAGAATTAGAAATAATCTGAATTTTGCCTTCAATATTTAATATATGCTACCATATTGATAAATGAGGATAAAGTCCATATGGAAAGACTACTCTTTAATTACATTTATATCAACTTATGGTAAAATGAAAATGATATGAAGACAATAAATCAGTGGTTACCATCAGTTTAGAAAGGGGACAGGGAGCTTGAGTAGTACAACAAGCATAAGAAATTACTTAGGGAACTGAAACTATTCTTATTCACTAAAAGGATGGGTATGTTCCACCAAGGTTTTGTCAAAGTTTGTAGAATGTTAAAAAAGTACAAAGAAGGAATCTTCCTTTCTTTTCTTTTTTTTTCTTTCTTTTAAGTAGAATCCATTCCCAATGTGGGGCTCAAACTCAGGACCCTGAGATCAGGAGTCACATGTTCTACCAACTGAAATAACCAGGCACCCCTATAGACTGTACCTTGATGTATGTAATTCAATAAATATAATTTATAATTTATAAAAATACATAAAATTTATAAAAATATAAATATAATTTAGTAGTTGAAGATAAACTATTGTGGCAAAAATCTATCTAAATTTCCTACATAATATGGAAATGAATGAAGTCTGCTCAAAGCCAATGAAACTACACATAAAAATTATAATCTAATAAATAAAATGGTTTCCCACAAGGGCATGGGCAAGCAATTCTGAAATCTTTCTATGAATACACTGTAAATGAACAATTAGCAAATTCATGGTAGCTGATGGGAACCAGGTTACTCCCTGTTGGAGTGGGAGATTACTGACAAGCAAGGGATTTGACGAGAATGATGTGGGACTAGATTAGAGTGGGATTCATTAGTATGAATTCATGTTAGGCTTAATATAGATACACAAATATATCTCTAAAGATAATTTAGTTATGCTTATATGCACTGGCTAGTAAACATATGAATTTCTGTGCTCTGTTATCTCTGAGAGTCTGGAAGCAACAATAGCCTTGCAGCAAGGAATACACTCAGTGCTCAAATCTTGGTTTCCAATAGCATACTCCAATAACCAGGAACCAGGAGCCTTTGGGAAGTGGCCATTTCTAGAGCTTATTTAAAGAAAATACAAGATGTACAGGAGCTTTCTGTAATGCCAGAAGCTAACGAGCACTCAGAAAAACCACAATGATAGAATATGTCAAAGGGATACAAGAGACAACTGAAAGAGCTTCCAGTTAAAGTTTACATATTTTGAGCAAAAAAGAATGTAGTATATTTATTATCAAAAGTATAAAATATATATGCATATATGAGTCTCCACGGATATAATTAAATAATTGAATAAATTAAGGAGAAAGAATAGATAAACTTCCATGCAGAAGGATTTTTAAAAGATTATTAAAAAATTATTTGTATATACCATTCCATGTATGATATCCTAATGTGGATGTGGATGATATTCCCAAACTGTGAAGTGTGGTCTGATTTCCTTCACAGCATACTATAGGGAAAGGGGGTGGCGGTGAATTTACAGTTAAGAAGTCCAACATACATTACCTTAGCCAAGTGATCAGGGTTAACGATGTCAGGGATACTGTATCTATAGGCACAATGTAGTGTGATGAGTATGGCATTTTACCTATGTAGCCTTCCATCTAAGAACTATTAACTCCAGTATAATAATGAGAAAAAATATTAGATGAACACTAATTGAGAGATAGTGTACAAAATATATAACCAGTACTTCCCAAAATTGTCAAGGCCATGTAAAATAAACAAAGTATGACAAATTACCATAATTGAGACATGTCTAAGAAACATGATGATGAAATATAATGTGGTATTCTAGATGGGATCCTTGGCAGAAAGAGGACATTACATAAAAACTCAGGAAGTCTAAATGAAACACAGATTTTAGATAATAACAATGCATTGATATGAGTTCATTTGTTGTAATGAATATATCATACCAACATAACATGTTAAAAGTAGAGGGGGCTAGTTTGGGGTATGTGAAAACTGCCTTTGACCATCTTTACAGCTGCTCTATAAATCTAAAACTGTTCTAAAATAAAAATTAAATTGAATCAATTAGCCTGGAAAACTACTTGGGCCTCTTGCCAATCACTTTTTCACTGAGTAAACAGCTTGTATAGGAAATTTAAATTATTTAATGATAAATTATTATTTTTATTGTGGTAAAGTGTCTCAAACAAAAATCTATTATTTTAACAATTTTAAGTGTCTTGCTCTGTGACATTAAGTGCATTTGCACTGCTGAGCAGCCATGACTTCCATTCATCACCACAACTTTTTATCTTCCCAAACTGAAATTCTCTGCCCATTAAATAATAATGTCCCATTCTCCTATCCCCCAGATAGCCACCATTATAATTTCTATGTCTATGAATTTGACTATTCTAATTATCTCGTATAAGTGGAAACATATAATGTCTGTGTCTAGCCAATTTCACTTGGCATAACCTCTTCAGGTTTTAGCCATGTTGCAGCATGTGTCAGACTTCCTTCTTTTTAAGGTGAAATAATATTCCATTGTATCCTCTAAACCACATTTACTTATCCATTCATCCTCTGATGAACATTGGTATTGTTTCCGTCTTTTGACTATTGTGAATAATGCTGTTGTGAACCCTGATGCAGAAATCTCTCTTGAGTCCCTGTTTCCAATTATTTTGAGTATATACCCAGAGGCAGAAATGTTGAAGTATATAGTAGTTCTATTTACATCTAAATTTTCAAAGAAATGCCACTTACTGATAAATTGTTTTTTAAGAGTTACTCCATTTGAGAAACTTAAACACTGCAACAAGAGGCTGAAAAAGAAAGCACTTAGTAATGGAGAAAAAAACTCCAGGAAAATGCTGTCCTAAGAAAAGGAAAATTGTGACTATACTATTTCTAAGATAAGAAAAATATTTTAATGAAGGAACATCATAAAGTCAATATGAAAGAGTCATAGAAAACATTATAAAAGTAGAACTAGAATATGAGTTTGCAAGCCTGACTTCCTAAATTAGAAAGAAACATGTTGATGTCTAGTGTTACTCTTACTTGTAAACACAGAAATAAATTGTATTACTTTTTATGGGAAACTAAAGAAGCAAGGAAATTATTTGGACCATTTCTTATGTAAAAAAAAAATCTAAGTAACTAATGAATACAGTTATCACATATCAAAATGGCATAAGACAATTCTAGTTCACAAATGTTATCCAAAGCAAATAGATAAATAATATCTCTTTTAACTCTCCCAAAGTGTCTCAGTTTGGATAATAAGTAGAATGTTCATCTAAGTCATAAAATAAGATCAGGTTGGTCTTACATTTCTCCAGAGATATTTTCAAAGCATCAGACTGTAGAGCTCTTGAAGGATTTCATAAGGACTGTTTCAAACTATAGATTGAAATTTATATTTTCAACTCTGGTGCTCTAATAAGTAGCCAAAATATAATCTAAAGAGGGCACATTGGTTAAAATATCTTCCTCCTGAATGAATGTACAGCCTAAATTCCCTCAAATAGAAAGAATGCTAAATAATATCATCTATAGTTCTTTAAATTTTTAAGACACCCATATGACTATCGAAAATTGTGAATGTGAATATGGGAGTATATGCATTTAATTTGACATATGTATTCATTTTTTTAATTCTTATAGCACATTTTTTTCTTTTCAATTTTGCTCTGTATGATAGTTGTTTTTTTCCTGTTTGTATATTACATAATATACAAAAAAAAAAAAAACAGGGAAATTGCCTCATTCTTGTTACTACCTACCAATACTCTGCATAGTTGATGTGATCATATTACCGTCAACCAAAGTAAGATGAAAGAAAAAACAATATACATTCTCCATTCATCTATCACATTTGATATTTGAAAGTAAGTTTACAGAACATATCAAGACCACTAAAGCCTGAATATTTTGCATTGCCTAGACAATGCAGTTAGATTTTGCAGTATTTTGTACCAAATTTGAAACAGCAAATATGGTGGCTATCTTAATCAGACATAAAAAAATTCAGTTGATTTTGATCCCAGACGCACAAATAACTATGAGGATATTGTTAGAACTGACTTCATAAGGTTTTGACTTTTACATTGTGTGTCAATACACGTAATACTATTGAATTATATATGGAAAATAATGAACACCACAGCAGTTTTAGCTATCATTATTTTATTAGCTATATTTTATGAATGTTTATTGAAGTCTTCCATGGCTGGCAGTTTTCAGTATATACCAGTGAACAAAGCAAAGATTCTTCCCATTGTGGAGTTTTATAGTGGAATGAGTTAGGGAAAGAGAATAAAGACCATAAAACATTAAATAGTAACACTATTTTTACTCATTATGTGATAACTGGTAAGAAAAAACAAATTAAAATTGAGCAAGATATATCTGGATCTCTATATACTATACTTAATTTTTTTTTTTTTCTGAGTCAATAGTTACTTGGAAACAAAATGTTAAGAAAACAATAAAATACTTTAAAATGTATGGCAAGATCTGTAGGGTCACGAGGACAAAGGTGTGGATGTTTGCCCTTTTCATTAGTTGGAAGAACACTCACTGAGTGAATATCATAAGTTAGCTTCAAACAGAACAATAGAGAGCTGATGAGTTAATGAACTAGAGAGACCATTTTTATTCTAAAAGTAGTTAAATTTATTTATTTGTGTAGTATGTAAGCCAAACACAACATCTGCTGGCTGTGTTCTGTTTTATGCCATTGTGTTTGACCTCTATGATCTCTACTTTAAAATGGGAGATACCTCACAGCAACTGCATTCTAAATTTAGTGTACTAGCTTTGGAAACATTAGTTGTGTCAGTGAATAAAGGGTTACATGTAAAAAGAACCCTTGAGGCTAAATTTTTACCTCCAAGTCCATCCTGATTAAATCTAATCATCTACACAAGATTTTTCAAGTTGGTATAAAAGTGGTGGGAATACATGTTAGTTCATTCCTGAGCTATTAAATAAATCTCTTAACTAATCTCTTTGCCTCCAGGCTCTCTCTTTCTTTCCATCTCTCTACCAGATAGACCTTCTTAGGATAAATACATGATTGTTTTACTTATTTGATAAGAAACCCTCAGTCCTGTCTCTGTTGTCTACTGAATCAAACCCAAATGCTTTTATTTCTACAATCTGGTCTCTTTTTCTGTATTACACTTTGCCCCAGCTATACTTTTAAATGACATATCATTTCTTGTACATCACGTATAATGTTGATATTATATTCATCTTTTTCTTAGTTCTGTTATATTTCCTGAAACATTAATCAACTCCATATCTTTCTGTTGGAATAATATCATACCTTTCGGTATTGAACATTCAATCTTGTATGATTTCCCTACACCAAAATAATCAACTCTTCTGAAGTCTTATTTTTCCTTGTCAGTATGCTTATTGTAATATACTTTGTTTTGTATTGTAATTCCTCTGATTGATTGTATTCCTTGCATGTTTGAAAAATACTTGTGAATGAAAAATACATATTTTTTATTTGTTTACTATTTGGAACCAATTTCAGATACAAAAGGTGTTAAAGAACAAATAGTAACAATATAAATGAATGAGAGTCTGCATTTTTCTGTTCTTCATCTTATGATTTGAATTAAACCAGGAACAAAACCAGTTCTTTATATAGATACTTTATCTTGACATTGGCAAATTTTCACGATGAAAGTAACTCTGATTTATCCTGTTGATAGAGAAAATAGCAAAACACAAGAGACTCTGTTGCTCTCTCGGCAACACTGGTGCGGGGGAGGGATAACTGGACCAGCCTGTTATCCTCTGGGGGCTGAGGGAGATGATAAGTGTGGATGGCCTGGCCACCCCCCTGAAACCGGGAAAGAAACCACACGGGGGGGGGGGGGGGTTGAGTCAGCCGTGAAGGCGTAGTAATCTCAGCTTTATTGTATCAGAGACAGTTATATAGAGAGGAAAAGAGGGAGTAAAAGAAGTAGCAGGGGCCAATAGGAGCTCATTAGTGGCTATCACTAAGGTCTTAGGCAGATTTCAGGCCAGACTGCTGGGTGGGGCTAAATTCACCAGTCTGCCTGGGGGCTAAGAGCGGAGGTTGGGAAGATTCAGCTAGGTCACTTAGGTGGAAGTATTCCAGAGAAGCCCAAGAGGCCGCCCCAGCAGACTTCCACTAATGGCCGCAAAGTAGCGGGCGCCAGGAGGTCCCAACAGAGATATTCCTGCAAAAATGATTACTGTCAATTATAACAAGAAGGATTCCTGCAGCCTAAAATGATAATTAGTTGAGAGAGGAAAAAGAGTGAGAGGGTGAGAGGGTATAGAGAAGAAAGAGAGAGAGAAAGTAGAAGTACTGAAATTTGGGTTGCACAATATCACACTGCTAAAAAGTGAGAGAACCACAACTTCTGGTTCCAAAGCTATTTTTTCCACAGGGATTTTGTCTTCAAAAGACAAATATAGGGGAGCCTGGGTGGCTCAGTGGTTTAGTTAAAGCCTCTGCCTTCGGCTCAGGTCATGATCTCAGGGTCATGGGATCGAACCCCACATTGGGCTCTCTGCTCAGCAGGGAGCCTGCTTCCCCCTCTTTCTCTGCCTGCCTCTCTGCCTACCTATGATCTATCTGTCTGTCAAATAAATAAATAAAATCTCTCTCCTTAGAAAAAGGCAAATATATATGTTATGACCAATATTTAATTTTATATTAATTTATAATTTATATCTTATTATATAATTCATATATAAATAATAACTTCTAAATAATATTAATTTAATTAAACATACAATATTTAAAATATACAATATTTAATTAAATTAATATTATTAATTTAAATAACACTAAAGATTCATGCTTAAAATACCTTACTATATATCAATAATAGATTATATAAATTAAAAAATAAATCTTATATTTCAAGTTCTTAATTATCATTATCTTAAATGTCATTATATTTTGAAGTTATATGTAAGGGATAATTGATATTAGATATTTAAAAATAAGGTATAGCAGTCTTCATTTCATAGAAATTTTCATTATTTATGTTTTATCTCCACATTTATTTTAGAAAGGATTTTATTTCCTCCAACTAAGCACTGGGGCAATCAACCAATCAAAGAAGCCCATGAAGGCTCAAACTGCATGAATAAAAATAAATGACACCTAGACATTTAATAATAAAACTGCAGAAAATCCAAGATGAAGAGAGTATCCTAAAAAAATCAGAGGTGCGTTAGGAGGAATTTCAGATAAGCTGCAATGAGGGAGAATTATTCTGATGACTAAATTTTCAACAGAATCAGTGGAAGAAGTCAATGGATCTCAATTCTATATACTCAAATAAAATAACTCTCCATTCAGCAGTAAAAAACATCTTTCAAGAAGGAGGGCAAATAAAGATGTTTTTGGATGAACAAACCAAAATAGAGTTACCACCAAAAAGATGCATAGTGTAAGAAATTTCAAGACTATTACATAGAAGCAGGGAACTAATACCAGAGAGGAGCTTGGTATAGAACACATTAAGAAGATTAAATAAGTAAGTGAGCAGGTTTTAAAATCAATTAAATATCTAGGTAAAACTAAATGAGTGCTCCTTACAATAAAACAAAAATATTTTATAAGACTTAAAATACACATTTACAGAACTAAAGTACCTGCCACACTTGGCATATAGATTGAAAGCAAATATGTAGAGTCAATGTCTTCTAAACTACTTGTGGATTGGGGAGGCAAGGCCAAAATCAGAAAACAAACTTTAGTTAAGTCAGAGGTTCAGGTTTTAATTTCTTTTTGAGTAAAGAAGGTCTACAAAAAATCTAGACAAAATAAATTATTGATGAAACATGGAAAGATTTTACTTGAGATTTAGAACACAAGCAATGAATATCTTTCTCTCTTCCTCCATGACATGATCCCATTCAACCTAGTCAGAGAAGGACTGCAAGAATATAAAATGTTACAATAAAGGAAAAGGAAAACAGAAAGGAGAAAAATAAAAGACTATTAATATCACTGGCACTGACTTTGCATACTAGGTTAATTTTTCAATCTTAGTGATTATGTTGGGCTCAAAGGATATATGTTTTTGCCAGATTCCTTTTTTAAATAGTTATGGATGTCTCCAACTAGTAAATGTGGAGATGAAGGTGGATACCTGTGATCTTTGAGGAGTTAAAATCAATAATTTGACTCATTTTCATTGATCTCTGCCCAAAATAGGATGGCTGTTCTTCTTGTAAAGTTTTCAACTAGCAAATTTTGCTGCCATGTCACTCACCGTCAGAGGCAATTACAAGGTGACCAATGCCTAGAATTCATTTATAGGAGGGAAAAAAAAAGAAAGAAAATAAAAGAAAGAAAAATAGTAATAATATAATAATAATAAATAATAATAAAAGGAAAAGCACAAAATAAAGAAAACAGAAGTCAAATTTCTAAAAAGTTTCTTAGCCTTTGTTATGGAAACACCTTATATAGTTAAAGAGGACCAAAAAAGAAAAATAAATGCCAAGCACTCAGAAATTTTATTTATGTTGTAAATAATTTATTTTTGTAAGAAATATATGTCAAAACTGCAGCTAAAACTTCCACAAGCAAACACACTTAATAGAGAGCATTATTATTTTGATGAAATATTCCCTATAAGGAAAGTCACAGTTCTGTAAAGGAATTTATACTGTTAAAAATAAAGGAAATACTTTCTACTCAGATAGCCCACACTGCCAAGACTAAGGGTTGTTTGGTTATAATATGCAATGCAAAAACATTAGTTAGGCTCTTTCCACCCTTCCCCACCATACCCAATCCTTGGGAAACTTTGGTGGAGGTATCTGTGAATGTGAATGAAAGTCCCTCAGGGCTTTCCTCACCAGGAATCTGGAGTTATGCTAATGTCATGGTCATGAACACTATCTTTACTTGCCTTTTGTTCTTCCTGCTCAACTATCAAACTGAGTCTATTCACAAACTTCCCTTTTAATTGTAAAGGCCAGTTTCTTAGAAAGGCTTGACTCTGCCTGCTATGAATCACTTCCTTTAACTTTAACCAAACTGCATTCTCCAACTTCCTCACTTTTGAATAATAAAGACTGGGGCCCTTGACAGTCAAGAGAGACAAAGGCAGAGTGAGAGGCAAAGGAAAAGGCAGAGAATCTGAAAAGATAGAAACAAAGAGAGACAGAAACAGAGAAGCAAAGAGAGAAAGAGACAGAAGCAAAGAGAGCAGCAGAAACAGAAGCAGAGAGAGAGCAACAGAGACAGAAGCAGAGCAAGAGGGCCAGAGCCAGAGCTAGAGAGCCAGAGCATGAGCATGAGCCTGCTTCATAGGTCTCTCCTAACTGACCTTGGGTCTGTCAGCTTGCATCAGATTTCCGTGTCCATGTCGTTATTTCACCCTCCAGACATCCCGTGGTTTGGGACCCACATCTCTGCTGAGGCTGGTCCCTGGCAACACTTTTAAAAATAGGACCCTTTCTGTATACTTCAGTTTCACTGAAAATGGAAATTAGAACCAAAAAAAATTGGAAAGGTGTAAAAAGACCCAGATTGTGACCTAATCCCCCTGCTTACTGAGCACTGAGTCTTGAGCTCTCCTCTAAGTTTAGGGATGGCAGTTGTTCAACTGCCTATCTCTGCAGTAAGTATCACAGGGAGAACAAAATAAAAGGGAAGATATTTCACAAATTGTAATATTGTAAAATCACTAAAATTCTATTAAATAATGAAACTTTTCAAAATACAAAAAATATAGCATTACTATGTATAAAATGTTATATCATTATTTGTAAAGTTCAGTGATTCCTTGTACAAAAATATTTTAAAAGTGAAAACTGTTATTACCAGCTATAATTATAGGGTTTATAGTAAAACTTAAATGATACAATAGGGTCAAATAAAAAATGTATTGCAAATTCATTTTCTCTCTTACAATGATATAGCTCTAGTTTTTAATGATTGTAGCAATAAATTAATACACTTCAGTTTTCTTATGGAGCATCACTAGTGGGACCAAGATTGTGATTATCAATGGATCACTCTAATGTCTGATGCTTTAAGGTAAACACACTTCCCACCTATACACACATATATATACATATATAACATTATATATAATATTACATACCCTATATATTATAATATATTTATAGTTTATAATTACATTTATATTATTATGGGTAATAATATATAATAATATATAATTAACATGCATTAAAACTAAATTATTTTGATTAGAGAAATGTATGTGATCAATAATACATGATCCACACAAGTATTATTTCAAATTTATCAGTTATCAAAACCCAAAATTCCCATCAGGAGGAATTTAAATGAGGAAAATAAGGAAACTTTTTAACAAAAAAAGGACTTCTCATTTTACATTATGGCAACTTATTCTAAAAGAAAATTCCTCTTAAAAATATTGAGTATGGAGTCACCTGGGTAGCTCAGTTGGTTAAGCAATGGCATTTGGCTCAGGTCAGATCCTGGAGTCCTGGTATTAGTCCAAATCGGGCTTGCTGCTCAGTGGGGTGTATGCTTCTCCCTCTGACCCTCCCTCCTCTCATGCTCTCTCTCTCTCTCATTCTCTTTCTCAAATAAATAAATAAAATCTTTAAAAAAATATTTAGCATCTGTACAAAAAGCTACAGATAACCTACTAAATATATAATTAGGCTAAGCTTATAGAAATAAACTACCATAACTAAAAGCAAGGAAAGTACAAAAAGAAGGTAGTCTACATGAGCTGAAACCAGTCAGAACCCAAGGGATTTGTTAGTTCTATAGTTTACAGCAGCCTGGGATATAAGAAACTAACTGTTCCCATTACTTAAGGGAGTGAGAGTAAAACATGTTATGAAGGACGGTTAGGGACTTCAAAGCTCTGTGCACATTGCTTAAAAATTCTACTTCCTAAAGATGCCAATTGAGGAAATGTGCTTTTTCTTTGGTCTTTATGTCCAGGTTGAAAATATCCCACATGAGATTCTATAACAATAGCTGTCTATTGTTACACTTGGGGATTTGGGTTCACACTATCTACAGATTCTTGCAACTCCAGCCCATATACTTAAGTTAAAGTGATCTCAGTAAGAAGCACTCAGCAGAAGAAAATTATAAATGAAGATTAATCAAATATAAATGCAAACTGAAAAATGGAGCAAAAGACCCAGAATAGTCAGACTTCATGGCAGAAAGCAAGATCATCATTCTCTGTCTCTTTTTATAAGGGCACTAATCCCATCATGAAGACTCCACCCCCCCGTCCTAGTCACCTCCCAAAGGCCCCATACCTCCTAACGCCATCACATTGGAGATTAGGGTCTCAAGATATAAATTTTGGGAAAATAAACATTCAGTCTAGAGTACATGTTATCCCAGACTATCACAATCATAAACATGTTCCTAATGCCCTTATAAAAGAAACAGAAAAACAACAAATTATTAGTAAAAAGAAGATAAAATGTGTCTATACTATATAATTCTGTAACAAATTCATTTTAACCAATAAACCAATGTCAAAAATTTGAAGAAAAAATGAATAGGGTTAGTTAAAATAAAAATAATCAAGTAATTCAGTAAATAATGTATATTTTTTAAAAAATAAAATTAACTGATTGTAAGGCAAAAGTAGTACCAGAAAGGAATCTGAAAACATATATCTGAGCAAGATTAAAGCCATATAGTACATAAGAAAAAAATATTTTTAAATACCTAAGAAAATTAGACAAAAAAAGAAAAAATGACAATATTATTTAAGAAGTGCCAAATTTCAAATACTAGAAAATGTCCAAATTAGAGTAGTGGTTAGAAAATTATGCTTAACCATGCTGGAAATGTTATATGACCCCCTTAATGATGGTAGGGATATGTTCATTCATTAACAGGGACATTTCTCAATGATACTCTTTTATGTGCACTTAAACAGAATATAGAACAGCATGTATGTATGATATGTGTGCACATATAATACATTAAAAAAATCTGTAAATGCATCTTCATGGCTATATATGACAGTAGAAACAAACATATATATACACTATATTCCCTTAAGGAAAAAAACAAATCAGAAGGATAAACCCACAGTAATAGGGCAGACAAGTAATGGGAAAGTGGCAGAGGTGTTTCAATTTTAACCTGAGAAAAAAATAAAGAGACTTTGACTTCGAAAATAATTCTGTAAACTAATAATAATAGAACATTTACTTATATTTGGGGCAGTATGCTCATTTACTTAAATTCTTGTACCTTCTTTAACGCAATTAAGTAATGCTGCCAGTTGAATAATACCGCCCAGGAAGAAAGAAAGGCAAACTGGTACTGTGTAACTGACCCTCAGGTACAACAGAGTAACTGAATGGTGGATCTGGGCTCCCAAGCTGTTCTGATGCTGTTGTTCTAACATCTATTAAACACTATTCCTAGCAGTAGCAGGAAGTAAAGCAACTCTGTAACAGAGGTGTATAACCTAACGTATAAAATATAAATATCACAATACCCCTAAAATAAGACAGAGGCATTTTCTTATTTTTTAGAATAGTAGTAGCTTACAAAAGAAATAGAGAAATGAGAAATTTTGAAAAAAGAACCAAAACCAAAACTGGCTTCAGATTCATGGTTACCAACATTTACAACTACTCTTTATCAGCAATTTACCATATTTGTGATGCAAATCTTCCTGTATGCCATATGTGCATTGGCCAGATGAATCTTGATTAAGATTTAGAAAAGAATTTAACAATATTTATGCTAACCACTCAACAATGTAATTGGAAAAGTCTTGATTAATTATACAGCTTTGGAAAGTAAAATATCCATCTGTGCCCTCACATTTGTAGTTTTTGAAGTAAATCGCATGCTTTCTAACTATAACCACAATGGGTCAGGTAAATCAACCATAAATTGCAAGGCAATTTTTAAAATGAAAGGTATAGGAATATTTACATGAAAAACATCATGTATATCAGTTAATATACTTACCCTTTGGAGAGATGTAAATTTATAATTACACAAATAAAATGGGCTATGTTGTGTAAAATCAATTTGTGTCCCCTATGAAAGTTACTGCAATCAGTAGCTTATTTTGTCAATATTCTTATCAGCAAATGAATGTATTGAGTATTCTCTGATTTCTAAATAAAAAAACAATTTAGTGTTTACTTACATTCAAAAGTGATTTAAAGCAGTATGTCGAGGTTCATGGGAAAATTTATAATGGTAGAGATGTGTTTCACTTATCAGACAAGTTCATGATAAGTTATATGTATATCAAATTCCTAAAAAATTATATACCATGAGGGAATGTACACTATGGATGAGTCTGAATTATTTTCCAAGGTAAAAATATATATTTCATCACAATGTGTATTTCTTTAATTAATACATATTTCATTATGTTAGATTTCTTAATGTCCTGGGCACAGGAACATTCTTTGATAATGTCCTGGGCACAGGAACATTCTTTGAATAATTGTTTTCTCATCAAACAATTTCCCAATCTGTTGGGATTGGGAACACATAACTGTGGATACATGCTGATGTGCCAGCAGATGCTTATAACAATTGATAGTAAAGTTTTCTTGAAATCTAAGGTTTTCTTGGGACATTTATACAATGACACAATCTCATGACCAACAGATTTGAATGAGAATGTTTACTATGTAGTCACTAAATCAACATAGTCTGTACCAACTCTGTCCACTGAGCAGATGTCTCAATAATAGCTCATGATTAAAGAGAGAGGCTGCCAGTCCTATAGAAGCTTGAATATTCACCACGGAGAGAACATGATGTCATTTTAAGTTGCTATCTTCCCCCCCAAAAATGAATAAAATATAAATTCTTATGCTTCAACTAATCCTGATTTCAATTAATCCTGGCAAGTGAAAGGAGTTAACAAGTCACCTGATACACATCTGTCATTTTGCAATTCAGGAACTTGGTATCAAATATAACAAGCATTGATGAAGAGTTCTCAGATAATAATGGAGAATGCTCTAGAACTTATTCCTGCAACCATACTCTCCATCTTAACCTACTTTTATAGACTAAGTTGTAACTCCCCACCCCCCCACTAAATGCATATACTGAAGTCCTATCCCCCAACGTGACAGAATTTGGAGATAGTACCTGTAAAGAGGTAAGTAAGGTTAAATGAGGTCACAGAGGTGGAGTCCTAATCCTACAGAGTTGTCCTTATACAAAGAGGAAAAGACACCAGGGAATGCATGCACACTGAGAAATGGACATGTGAGGACACAGCAAGAAGACAGCCATCTGCAAGTCAAGGAGAGAGGCTTCAGGAGAAAATCACCCTGCCAGAACTTGGATTTTTAGCCTTCAAAACTATAAAAAAATAATTTTCCTTTGAAACTGCATAGTGTTTGGTATTTTGCTATGGCAGCCTCAGCACAACTAATAAACCTGTTGATATATTTGCTATATCTCCTGATATAATAAGTTATTTCTTTGACTTTGTTTCTTTCTTCATTCTGTTATTAGGCTGCCCTGATCCCATGCTCCTATCAGGATCCCTTCTTTTTTAAAAAACTCTTCTGTCTCTTATGACGTTCAATCTTCACTCATGGATGCTTCCTAACCATTTGGATTCATGGCTCTTGCAATATCGATGTCCCAGTGAAAGGACTATGCATAGTTCTTATTTTCTATGAAAATTAAAGGGAAATATGACAGAAATTATGAGAAGATAATTTTGCATAAGTATTTTTTAAAATTTTTTGACTTTAAATTTATTTTATTTTTTCAGTGTTCCAAGATTCATTGTCCATGCCCCACACCCAGTGCTCCATGCAATAGGTGCCCTCAGTACACACCACCAGGTGCTCCCTTCCCCCCACCCCCCTCCCTCCAAGTCCCTTAGTTTGTTTCTGTGTCCAAAGTCTCTCGTGTTTCCTTTCTCTCCCTGAATTACCCTACTTCCCATTTACTTTCCTTCTCCTACTGTCTTCTATATTACCCCTTATGCACCACAAGTAAGTGAAACACCACAAGTAAGTGAGACTTGACTTTCTCTACTTGGCTTATTTAACTCAGCATAATATCTTCCAATCCAGTCCATGTTGCTACAAAAGTTGGATTTTCATCCTTTCTGATGGATAAGTATTTTGATAAGAACAATTATTTCCTTTAAATTTCCTTATTGGTATCCTGTATGAATATATCAGAGGACTCTCAATTCCTTACAACAAGTAAGAAACATGATAAGAAGTTATTGATATGGTTAGAGTCCCAGGTAAACCTGAGAACCTGATAGAAGATAAGCCTGTCAAATCAGGTGCAGGGGAAAATATGAAGTGAAGGTCCTTGCGATATAGAAATAGGATTTTGCACTTTTGGTCTGAAGATAATAAGATGATAGTTTCAGATGATGCCAATGATATGAGAGGATCTTAGATGCATTTTAGAATTTCTTCGGGCTGCTATGAAGATTGAATGGATGACAAAAAGACTAGCATCCAGAAGAAATAGGTTTCTCCTGCACCCATTCCAGTCAAAAGCAATGAGTGGTTAGTACCAAGGCAATGGCAGTATAAATCAAAAGGAGACTTTGGATTTTTTAGTTATTAAAGAGATGGGATCACCAACGTTTGGTAACTACTTTATGGGAGGAACAAGTGAGAAGAAAGAGCTAAAAATTATCTTCAGGTTCTTGTCAAGGGCCATTTGGTGGAGCCATTGATAAAGAAAAGGAAAGCAAATGAATTACTAAATATCTTTCATCACATGAAATAAGAATGTTCAATTCTGTTTTATTATTCTGTCTCTAGACAGTTTGATTAAATTTAGTAAGTTGCAATAAATGTTCTGAGAAACAAATTAATATTTTTAAAGTCGTACAAATTTAGAACATAATGAGTGGCTTGGATTTGAGAAGAGAAAATATTTAAATCAACAAAACTGCATTTAACACTAGGGAGCTACTTCTTGACAAAACTTGTGATTGTAAAAGTAGCTATTGTTCTTTTAGCCATCATGTTTTGTTTTCTTAATGTGCTTTGATTTTTAAAGCTTAACACACTGATTGGCATATGGTTGTATCTTTGATATATCTCAGTAATTTTAATAAATCACAAAAATCTAAAAGTCATATTGTTTATATTTTGGCTAGTTAATTAAAGACACACATTTTATTTAATGATATATTCCAATCTAATAATATGTATGCCAGTTAATGTCTGATGTGAATAATTTATTTTCTTGGTAATAACAATTGCATCCTTTTAGACTGTATTCCTATGTATTCAACTTATTTATTATTATTCATATTAATATCCAGCATGGCTATATAAGCATGTTATATTAAATTCAAATAACTGATGGGTATAAGATAAACATGCTATTTTGCCATTTTATCTTTTAAGGAGTGTATGATACAAAACTTAGCTATTTTCAAGATACATGTCAAAGTTTACATTTGTAAGCTTCATAAATAGTTATTTGATTTTTAGAAGCTGTGATTCATAGAGAGATTCATATCATACAATTATTGAAACGATTACAACTAATTCTTTAAATATTGATTACCACTTGCACAATATAACTTATTAAAGAGCACACTGAATAGTCATTCACTATTATTAATGTAATTGTCACTCAAATAATATGTCCTTATTTATCTTTGTCTTTTTTAAAGGAACAGGACAGGGGTGCCTGGGTGGCTCAGTTGGTTAAGCAACTGCCTTCCGCTCAGGTTATGATCACAGAGACCTGGGATCAAGCCCTGCATCAGGCTCCCCACTCCGCGGGAAGGATCCAGGGGACTCCAGGATCATGAGGCACATTTTCTGATACCTGAAAATTTATATTTCACTTCCCTTCAAAATGAATTCTGAGCTTAATACATGGTGGACACACATAAATGGCTCACTCTCATCTTAGTGGTGTTCAGCAAATGACGGCTCAGAGGCCAAATCTCTAACAGTATCTGTTTTTGTACAGTCTACAAAAATAAAAGCACTTTTTAAAAAATATTCTTAAATGCTTACATTGTAAATGACTATATAAGTACCTACATAATATCTTGAATTTTTCCTCTAGGCTAACAAGCCTAAACATTGACTAGCTCTTTAAGAAAACATTTGCAGAGGACAAAAGAATTTTCTAGAGGAATGAAGACAATGGAAAAAAAAAAGACAATAAATTTTCCACAGAAGTCATGTTCAGATACCAAAGAATAACCTGCTTTTCGAAATTGACAATTATTTCAGGTATAAAATTTGTTCCACATTACAGAAATGGACAACTGTCTGACATTAAACAAATCTAAAAAATTTAAAAAATCAGGAAATTCAGTGTAATTTCAAAACTAAATGCATCCCAGTACACATTTGAATTTATTTATCTTTTTAAAGATTTTATTTATTGACAGAGAAAAACACAGCTAGAGAGGGAACACAAGCAGGGGAAGTGAGAGAGGAAGAAGCAGGCTTCCCGCTAAGCAGAGAGCCCAATGCAAAACTGGATCCCAGGACCCTGAGATCATGACCTGAGCTGAAGGCAGACACTTAATGACTGAGCCACCCAGGTGCCTCCACAGTTGAATTTAACTAATCCAGAACACAACCACTAATAAGTGTGTCTGCATAATGTTACTCCGTGAAAGTTTTGTTAATGGAGTCATACAATAAGTAAACTTTGGAGATTCTTGGATTAGACAGCAGTATATAAGAGTTCTAAATTACTCAGTTCCACAAAGTCCCCTTAAAAATGGTTAATGTCTGTACTAATTTGTTTCATGGATACACAGTAAATTTGGTGCCATCCAAAACATTCTACAGGGTCCTTAAAAACTGCTTTTACAGCACGTTTCGGCATCAAAAACATACAAAGGAGAAAAAAATGTATATTAGCTTGCTTATTTATTTATGTATGTATGTATGTATGTATGTATGTATTTATTTATTTAGATTTTATTTATTTATTTAGATTTTATTTATTTGACAGAGAGAAACACAGCCAGAGAGGGAACACAAGCAGGGAGAGTGAGGGAGAGAAGCAGGCTTCCCGCCGAGCAGGGAGCCCGACGTGGGACTCTATCCCCGGTCTCTGGGATCATGACCTGAGCCCAAGGCAATCGCTTAACCAACTGAGCCACCCAGGCGCCCCAACTTATTTTTTATAAGAGAAAATATCTTAAACATGTACAAATTTATTGAAAGAGACAAAAGTTTCACAGAGCTAACAAATTCTTTTCGGTCAAATAAAAATATTTCCTAGCATAAATAAAATAGACAAATGAGCCTGGAGACAACAGCTAACCAGAGTGCCATTTCAACAGGTGGTACTTGTGATACACACTAAAAATGGAAACAAATATTTTCAGAGATACAAAATCTCAGAAGATGTTACTTTTATAGGATAATTTTGTCGATCAGATTATCCAAACACAGATGGTAAAACTGGAGGTACAGAATGTTTATATGGGTCAAGACCTAAAAAAGTAGAAGATGGAGGCAGGATTGGGCAAAGGAAGAAACTTAACCACAATGAAGATTTAAAAACATTTCTTGGCTAATTATGTTATGACTTCAAAGAAAATTAGATATGAAATAGAAAATTCATAGTGGCTCCCAGAAAAATTTATTTTTCTGAGTATGCTTTTAAGTTCCAAGGAGAGATATAACTCTATACTGAAAAAAGAATATTTTGGTATAAAAAAAAATACTTGGAATTCTAACTACATCATCAATACAGATTAAGATTCCATGAGCTATGTCACAGAATCTTTTTGGAAGTCAATTTTTCTCATAGAATAAACAGAATAATTTCTATGTATAAACAGAGTTTTAGACAGGTGAACAAAACTCACTGTTACTTCACCAAACTCTTCTGATTATAAACCTTCCAGTATTGTACTATTCCAGTATTGAAGATAAAGGAGTCTGCCTATTTTATTAAAATGTCTAATAATTATTACTCAAAAATACTCTGATTGTTTTAATATAATTTTAATTGAATATAGTAAAAGGAGCCTCAGAAAACTATAAAGATCATGTACTCTTTAATGTTTTGCCTCAAAAATGTCAAACACTTGAAATGTCAAATACTATGTATGCAATTAGTGAGTTGTCATTCAGTACCCAGAATTGAGGGCTATAATGTTATTACTCATTTTCAGAGGCAATATCATCCCAACATTTTACTTAAGAAAAGTTTGCTTAATAATTTCAGTATTTCGGGAGCACCTGGGTGACTCAGCTTTAAGTGTTTGCCTTCAGCTCAGGTCATGATCCTGGAACCCTAGGAATCAAGTCCTGCATCAGGCTCCCTGCTCAGCAGGAGGCCTGCTTCTCCCTCTCTTACTCCCTCTGCTTGTGTTCCTTTTCTATCTGTGTTTTTATCTGTCAAATAAATAAATAAAATCTTTAAAAAATAACCTCAGTATTTTGTTTTGAAATATGAATATGCTTACTTCAAAATTATAAATTTAATTTATTAAGTTGATAAAAGGGTCACACACTTTCAACACTTTCTTATTTTAAGATCTTATTTTTAATTTAATTTAATTTTTCATCTTTATGTATTAAAATTATTTGAAGAGTCAAGTGACTCAAGAGAGCTTGTTACAAAGACATGTTCCCTTTCTCATTTCACCCATTCTCTCTCCTCAGACACAGGGACTTTGAACTTTTTTTTTTTTTAAGATTTTATTTATTTATTTGACAGAAAGAGAGAGAGGGCGCACAAGCAGGGGGAGCGGCAGATAGAGGGAGAAGCAAGCTCCTCGCTGGGCTAAGAGCTCCATGTGGGACTCGATTCCAGGACCCTGGAATCATGACCCAAGCCAAAGGCACATACTTAACTGACTGAGCCACTGAGGCATCCCACTTTTAGCTTTTAACCAGTAACAATGACTTTCTTTAAAGCTATTTTGCATCAGATGATCTATCAACTTCAAATATCTGAAGAAGCATCTCTATCAGCTCTAACCTCTGCTGGTAGTTGTTGGATCTTTGCATTATTGTCATTTTGGTGATTTTGTTCACCTCTCTCCTGGATAAAATGTTCTGTTTCCCTTTTCCTTTATCCCATGCCTTCCTTATTTTGGTGGAATACTTTCATTACTCTTGTGTATATGTGCATGAGTAAAAATATTTCTTTAGATTGTGCCATCTTAACTTCTCATATTTGAATGTTGTCCTAGATATTGAATTTTAACCCAAATGTATGCTTATTTATTTATTTTATCTTTTATACCCTGAAGGTTTTGATCCATTGTTTTCTGGTCTTCAGAATTTCTCATAAAAAGCCTAAAGTGATTCTGTTTTAATCCACTTTGTATGTGTCTTCTCAGTCTCCCTTTCCTTCTCTTTATCTTTCTCCCTTATGCCTTCTGCCTACATCTCTCCTATCCCCAGCACCAGGTCCAATCATAAAGGGCCATCATCCCCCATGCTGTGAAATGTCATGACAATTTTCTATGTATAGAACTATTTTCACCCATTTCTTATAGCAATTAATGAATTTTTGGGGTGCCTGGGTGGCTCAATTGTTAAGTGTCTGCCTTTGGCTCAGGTCAGGATCCGAGGGTTCTGGAATCAAGCCCCACATTGGGCTCCCTGCTTGGCCAGAGGCCTGCTTCTCCCTCTCCCACTCCCTATACATGTGTTCCTTCTCTAGCTGTGTTTCTCTCTGTCTAATAAATGAATAAAATATTTTTTTAAAAATAATGAACTTTTAATCTAGAAAGTCAAAACTTTTTAGTATAAAATTTCAGGTTCCAGAGGTCTTTCCACTATACTATAACAAGTTGCATCCTCTTAGTCTTCATTATTTATATTTTTAAAAATTTTTAAATAGTGTTCTTATTTTAAAAAAGGAAACTTACATAAAATTATTAAAAATCCACACTGATGAGAACACAACATATAAAATATCTCTTTTGTGATAAAAATAACATAAGGGAAAAATGATTAAAACTATATAAGAGTAAATGTTTAAATATTATTAAAATTACATTGCTATTAATCTGAACTAAATTATTATCAATTATGATATTGGTGGACATAATATATACCTATAGGCTTCAAAAATCCCCAAAGAGAGGGACACCGGGGTGGTTCAGTCAGTTAAGCACTGTACTCTTGGTTTTTTCCCAGGTCCTGATCTCAGGGTTATGGGATGGAGCCCCATATTAAGTTCTATGCTCAGCGAGTCTGCTTAAGATTCTTTCTTTCTCACTCCGACCTTCCCCCCCGTTTCCCGTCTTCCCTTTCTCTCTCTCTTAAATAGATCTTTTCTTAAGAAAATAAAACATTCTTTTAAAGGATATCAAGTTTTTTTTTTTTTTTTTTTTTTTTGCTTATTTGAAAATATAGTATCGAAACTAAAGCACACCCTAAAATGTCCTGTGAGAGATCATGAATCCTAAGAACCTGTGAACATGTTACCTGATAATGCCAAAGGTACTCTGCAGATGTAATTAAGGTTAAAGAGGTTGAGAAGGGAAGGTTACCCTGGATCTGCTTGCTCAATTTAATCTAATCACTCGAGTCCTTGAAATGGGTCGTATTTCCTGGGTAAGTTAGAAAGAGAAGATTGAAGAAGAAGAAGCAATTTGTGTGAGAGAAACTGGCTTCACAGTTGCTGGCTTTCAAGACGGAGGATGGATGGAGGATGAAAGAAGGAAGATGAACCAAGGAATGTACCAGTGGGCAACCAGCAAAGGAATGGGAATTTAAGTACTATAACTACAGGGAACTGAATTCTGTCAATGTCCTGAATGGGCAAGGAAACAGCTCCTATCCTAGAGTCTCCAGAAAGAAGCACAGCCATGAAGACACCTTGATTTTAGCTCTGTGAGACCTATGTCAGACTTCTGACCTGTGTCACTGTGGGATAATTCATTTGTGCTGTTTGAAGCCACTAAATGTGTGATCATTTGCTGAGGCATCAACAGGAAACTCATACACACATTAACTTTTCCTTACAATATAGTGTAAATATGTGGATGGATTAGCTGCTATAAATTGTGTGAAGGGGAGCATTTATTCCCAAATAAGTGACATTTAGACTCAAAGGTTTAAATAAGTGAAGCAAAGTTACAGAGAACACACTAAGGTAAATGAGTGGACATTCTATTGTCCCAGAACTAAAAAGCAACCAGTATGTCTCCACCAATTGAATACACTAAAGACTTAATCATATGTCCTCAATTTTGTCCACAAAATTTTGTACCTGCTGTCGTAACTTCTTTATATTACATCAGTATCATTTTCCGTTAAAATCAAACAGAGAAAACAGTAGGATAGAGAATATTCTTTAGTATGTTTTCTGTGTGTGTGCTCTTTTACTTTCTTTTAGCACTTATTTATCTCTTACACACACATCTCCAGGTAGCTGTCATTTGTGCTGTTAAAAATTATTTAAAAATTGTTTAACTTATTCTCTACAACAATGTATTGTTGATCTTTTCTGATAACTTGAGTGATAAAAGTATATATTCAGTCAGTTTCATCTATGAAGTCAACAATTTGGTGATGCAATTATAGAACAGAACAAATGCTGCTCTAAATAGTGACTTGGCTGAAAATAACTAATCTTTGTAATTAAAATGAAATTTTTTCAAAGAGTTCTCTTCCTTAGACCAGGGCTTCCTACTGTTAAAAAGTAAATTACTTTGGAGACATTGCAGGGATCTGAAGTCTACTCTCAGATTCACTGGGACACGCAGCTTTCCAGCACATGGCCTCAGGGACAGCTTCACTTCTGAACAGATGCTAATGTTTCAAGCAATTTAGCGGGTGGATATGGTAATGAAACAATCTTATTTAACTTCAGTCTAGGAGGGAGACACAACCTGCGTGACTCCATAATGTTCATATTGGAACTGCCTTAAGGGTATGGAAATTGACACCATCTAAAGTTGTTTAAAATTTACAAAGTACTTAAAATGTCTTTTTGTGAATAAAAATGTTCTTTATTTTTATCTGTGTTTGCAGGGAAGTTTTAATCATTCTGATCATATTGTAATTGGTGTGGCAAAGACTAGAAATTGTCTATATCAGATTTTTTTTTCATAATAGTGATGTCTGCTAAGAAGAATGCATTCTATTAAATAATATCACAAGTATCACACGAAGTGACTTTCTATACAATTCTTTCTCAACTGGTTCAAGAAATTATCTTGATGTAGTTCTTGTTTTAAATGACTGATGTTTATATTTCCTGGACCACAATATGCTTAGATATGCTTAATAAGCCAGTCATATTTATAACCAGGCATATTATTATGCTCTGCTAAATATTCAAATTTCTATTGTGTTTCTTAGTCATGGTGATGTCTAATTTTTTTTTACTGCCATATGAATAATAAGAGGACTTGAGAGAACCTGGATGTTAGGATTTGATTGTACCATAATGTCGACAATGCAAAGACACTGTCATTTTAATATAATAATTGCTCCACAGCCACCCTCCAGGCACTCTAACAGGCAATCATGGACAGTTTAAAGAAGGGAGCATCTACCCAAGTAGCCAGAGTTAGAGCAAACCATGAGAGATGTTATCTGTAGGAAAGAAAGGTCCAAGGGTAAAATATGGTTTAATGCAGAGAAAGAACTGGAGCCAGGGCAATAGAAAGGACAGCAGGGAAGAGTTTAGACTTCTGTAGAGAAATGAAGCTACTGCCCACTCTCACCCTATACCTACGCTCCTATCTCTGCCAGGGTCTCCCATCAGCCACACACACTAGGTCCAGCACTCTAGGAATCTTGTTGATTGAATCCATAAATTCAGCCTCCTGGAATTTTCATCAGGATGGAGAAAAATATAGAATGGATCTGGTGGGGGAAATACAAAGTATTCTCCATGAGAGGAACGATATTTTACCACTCACACTCGTTCCTTCAACCTTCCTTTTTCTCAATTCTGTCCCTTGTGTGGTGGAAAGAAATATGTGAACTGAAAATTTGGGATGAATAACTGAGGGTTCTTTTTTGTTGTTCTCTTTATTTGTTTTTTGCTTTTTCCCGATGGATTGACCTTGCCCATGGAGAACACGTGTTTTCTGTTTGCTCTACTGGTTTCTGAGCCTCACTGACCTGTACCAGTACTCTTTCATGGCCTGGCTGTCTCCCTAGTTCTGCATTAGAGGGCCCATTTTGTTTTTATGCTAATCTGTGCCCTCCTACCTCGTTCTATCCATTATAAAGGCAATATTGTGACCTTGATATTTACTTCTTATTGTATATCTCAACTTGTTCAGAATGTGGGGAGAAAACAGAAATGTTTCTGTTTCCCAGCACTCAGCAGTTAGTCTATGCGATACTATATCTTCAAGCCCAGTCCTTACCTTGCCCATCACAAAATCATCACTTTTAAAAATCACATTTATTTGTCCTGGGTAATCTTCAATATGGGGATAGTCCTACTCTTGCCATTTATTGAGGTTTAAATCATGTACTATATGGTGTGTCCATTTTAAGGGTATATGTCAATGAATTCTGTTAAATGTCTACACCCATGTAATACCACTACAATCAGAGCACAGCATTTTCCATTACCCCAAATATGCCCTCTCTCTTATTTCCAGTCAATACTTCCTACTCTGGGGCTTAGTAACCAGTGAACACCTTTCCATCACTATAAATTGGTTTTACCTATTTTATAATTTCATATAAATAAAATTGTATGATTTTTTGTCATCATCAGCAAAATATTTTTGATATTCATTCATATTGATATATCAGTAGTTTGCATCATGTGATTGTTAAGATGTATTTCCTTTAAAGGAACTCACTACAATTTATCAATTTTCTTACTGATGGACATTTGTGTTATTTCCATTTTTTTCTCATTGTGGATAAAATTTTATGAATTTTCATGTACAAATAATTTTGCAGACATAAATTTTCATTTCATTTTGGTAAATGCCTATAAGTGGAATTGGATTATTGTATAGTAAGGGTAGACTTATAGAAACTGACAAGCAGTTTGCCAATGTGATTGCACCATTTTACTACCCCACCAGCAGTGTGTGAGAGTTCTGGTGGCTTCACAAGCTCTCTGATACTTGACACTGGTAATGGTTATAATTACAGTCATATTAATTGGTGATTACTGGTATCTCTTTGACTCCCATTTATTTCAGTAACATTTAAAAATCTGTTCTTATATATTTATGCAACACTTTCTAAATTAATTTTTATTTGCTACCAATAAGTTGATGGTGTCTTGATGATTTATGCAAATATATTGCTGTGTGTGAATTAATGTTTCATTTTAATTATGGTAATTAGGGTAAACCCATCTTCTCATATTTCTTGATGCTAAACAATCGTTATTCCTGCTAAATAAGACTTACCACTTATTTAGCACTTACTATATCTCAGATGCTCTTCTAAATGAACACATATTAACTAATTAAGAAAACAAACTGAGTCATGAAAAAGTTAAGAAAATTGGCTAAAATTTTTCAGCTGGAAGTGTTAGAGCTGAGATTCTCAATCGGTCTGGTTTAAAAACCCATTCCTACACACATATGGTCTTCTTATTTTTAGTTTTTTTTTTTTCTTTTTTCTTTTTTAAGTCCTCTTTATGTGTGTGCCAAACTTTAAGTTTCATAAGTAAGGACAAGGAGAGGAAAAGTAAAAATGGAAGGAAGAAGCAAGGAAGAGTACATACAAATGAGGAAAAAATAAGATTTAAGTGAGAAGCAGCTGATTTCCTTTCTACCATGTATATATTTATAATATCTGCAGGAATAAATCTTACATCAATTCATGAATACTTTGAATTAAAATGGGCTTTCTTATTGGGGAAATACAAATGGCCCAATGGACTATTTTAAACCAGCTGAAAGATAAAAATAGAAATCTGTAATATAAAAATTAAGCAAATAAATATTTATAGATAAGACCACATTTATAATATTTTCCCAGTGTACTCTCAAATTAAAAAAAAATATATCTGAACACAAAGTATAGTGAAGAACACAAGTTGTGTCTTTAATTATTTGATGTTTCTGTTTATCAACAAACTTTTTAAAATGTTTTATTTATTTATTTGACAGAGAGATAGAGCAAGTGAGCCTAAGCAGGGGGACCTGCAAAGGGAAAGGGAAAAGCGGGCTCCCCACTGAGCAGGAAGTCCAATGTGGGGCTCACATCCAGAACTCTGGGATCGTGACCTGGACAGAAGGCAGATTCTTAACCAACTGAGTCACCTAGGTGACCCTGAATGTTTTTTAACTAGGTAATTTATTTAAAAAAGAAAAAAATGATGAGTATTTTTGACATTTCAAAAAAACTGTGAGAGTAGAGGAAAGAACTATCTAAGGAAAATCTCTCCATATGGAAACATGCTGTGTGATGAATATGTTCTGTTAATATTAATGATTTTATAATAATTATAAATGTGTATACCTTGTTATTATCATCTCATAGTCAGAAGGGCCATCTAGAATTTAAGCAAAATAGAAAATATATTGACAGTTTAAATACAAAGACAAAGGGGAAAGCTTCAGGTATCTGTGGATAAAAACAAAGTTTTTGGGGATACAAGTCCAAGTTCCCCTCTGGAGAGTTAAAGAAATTTTGCTTTACTTAACCTTTTGCTTTGTGTTCCCAGAGCATCATGCATCACCTATGGTGAGCAGGAAGAGGTAGTTTAAGTGACTGTTGTCATCTCATTGGACATAGGAGCTCTTTAGAAACAATAGTGCACACAAGCTACTTAAATTCCCATTTCTACAATAGCTTCTGCTAATAAGCTTGGATAAAGGGACCAACTCTGACATGAAATTGTCCTTTAAAAAATTCAGCTCTCTGGGTCTACTAAGAATGATTTGAACCAAACTCTTGCCAACTTATGAGAGAAGCTTTATGCCATCAACATCAGTGTTCATGGTAGTATTTTCCCATTATTCCCAACCCTGAGACAAATCTCTTCCCCTAAGGTTTTTTCCTCACTTGTCTCTTCTGACTTCATACACACATGACCAGGAAAATAAGATAATCTTGTTGGAAGCAATTGCCTTATTTGGAAATGGGAAATTAAAATTATTTTAAAAGTTTAAGCTACATTCGCTAACCACTTACTAAAAATCCCAGACATTCTGCTGAGTACTTTACGCACCTTAGTTGATGTTTCCAGTAACCACTTCCATGGAGAAGAAACTGAAGTTCTAAGAAAGCAAGTTCATCTTTGAAGATCACACAGATGACAAGTAGCAGAGGTAGAATCAGAATTCAAGTTTCTCTCTCTGACTTTAAAGTTTGTAATCATCAAGTTCTGCTTTCAAGATGAAGGAGAACCCTTATTTTATGCCTTGGTTCAGTTATCTGTAAGATGTAAATAAATGCCGGAGTCCTGCTCCAGCTAAACCAGGAAGTCCCTGAAGGAAGGTGAACAATAACAAGAGAGCCCTGAAGATTCCTTTCCAATCACCTGCCAGACATCTCCACCTTGCCGGCTTTCAGTGTCTTTATTTATAGGCAACAAGTTATAGATTAAAAGGAAAAAACCTTTTATAGTAGGTAATTCCAGAGAATACAGTGCATTAATCAGTGAAAAATATTTTTGCAGGTGTATGTGTCTACAATTTATGTCACACCTCTCAACCAAAATGGGGATAGGTTTGATCAGTGAGTTTTTTTTTTCTTTTTTCTTTTTTTTTTTTTAATGATTTCTTACATCTTGTTTCCAGGCAATAAAGGGTAGATTAATCATGTGATGTATTTTAAGCAGGTCTTACAGAAAAGAAAGGAAATAACAAAGTAATTAAAAGGCTTAGGTGAGTTAGTTACATACAAAGTTATAGTTTAAGCTAAGTTATTAACAAATGGGCCAGGAGTCAGTCTGTCTGGCATATTAAGCATCCTAAAGAGAAGTGTAACTTATTTTGCAAAAGTAAAAGCGCTTGTACAAGCCTCTTCTTAGTGACTAGGTGCGTAGACATCATGGAGGACTTTATAGATCCTCTGTATGCAGGGCAATGCTCTTAATAATATCTTATTATTTTTATATTTAACCATTCATTTGACCATTCAAAAGCCTCAGCAATCTCCCCACAGATCCACAGGAGATTTAAAGGGAAAGTGAAAAAAGTACACTCTCTTGAATAGATCTAAAGACTGCAAGAATATTGTGCTTTGCTTTTTTTTTTTTTTAGTATAGCTTTTTTTTTTTTAATTTTAAATTTATTTTATTTTTTCAGTGTTCCAGGATTCATTGCCCATGCCCCACACCCGGTGCTCCATGCAATAGGTGCCCCCGGTACCCATCACCAGGCTCTCCCATTCCCCCACCCCCTCCCTCCAAGTCCCTCAGTTTGTTTCTGTGTCCAAAGTCTCTCATGTTTTGTTTCTCTCCCAGAAA
>PITA01005901.1:0-14711 GCA_004023965.1 Spilogale gracilis
AGATTTTATTTATTTATTTGACAGAAACACAGCTAGAGTGAGAACACAAGCAGAGGGAGTAAGAGAAAGGGAGAAGTGGGCCTCCTGTCGAGCAGGGAGCCTTATGCTGGGCTTAATCCCAGGACTCCAGGACCATGACCTGAGCGGAAGGCAGACGCTTAATGATTGAGCCACTTAGGTGCCCCATACTGTAGTATTTTTTAACTGCAAGTCACCGTGCTATACATTATTACATCTGCAGAACTTAAATCTTATAGCCGGAAGTTTATACCTTTTTACCACCTTCTCCTATTTCCCCATCCCCAATTGCTAGCAGATACCATTCTTGTCTGTTTCTGTGAGATTAATTTTGTTAAATTCCACATATAAGTGAGATGGTGAGTAGCTTTCTCTGCGTGACTTACTTCACTTAACATAATGCCCTCAGGGTCCACCAAGTTGTACAAGTGGCAGCATTTCCTTCCCTTATGGCTGAGTAGTGCTCTGTTGCATATGTACACACACTGAGCCACCCAGGCGCCCCAACACTGGGATTTTTGAATGAGTTTTTAGAAGCTTCTTGACATTTTATATAAGATTTTGTGTGTGTGTGTATTTCTGGGAAGCGATCTAGAAGTTTCATCATCAGATATTCAGAAGTATATGTAAAACTCCCCTCTCCCCGCAAGAGAAAGGGTAAAAAATACTGTTGCGTACATTCTTTGGGGAATCTTTTTCATTCCCTGAAATAAGCATGGGGAAGTTAGGACTTGGGCTTAAGAGTAGCTTGGCTGTCTTTGCCTGCATTGCGTGGCTCAGTGTACTCGAGGAGAGTTTTGCAACAGGTCAGTGATTTCCTCCTTTTCCAGGGTTACACTTAAGTTATAGACCCCGTAAGAGAACATAACATTTATCTAAGTATCGAAATCAAAAGCTTCACATTATCAGTTTGGCAACTGATGTTTGCTTTATGATATTTGAAGTCAACCAGCCTAGAGTATATTAGAGGAGGAAGATTGTTCCAGGTGTTCTGGTACTAAGAGCTACATTCTTTTCTCTCTCTCTCTCTTTTTTTTTTTAAGATTTTATTTACTTATTTATTACAGACAGTACAAACAGGGGGAGTGGCAGGGAGAGGGAAAAGCAGGCTCCCTGCTGAGCAAGTAGCCCCACTCAGGTCAAGACCCCGGGGTCATGACCTGAGCCCCTTGTTGGGCTCCTGCTACTCAGCGGGGAGTCTGCTTCTGCCCCCTCCCCTGCCTTAGCTCCCACTCTCTTGCCGTCTTGCTCAGCTTTTCTCTCTGAAGTAAACATCTTAAAAAAGAAATTAAAAAAACATTGGAGATTCCAGGTGTGCCCTAGTTATTAGGAACCAAACTGATATGAAAAAAAATTTTTTAAGATGTTATTTATTTGACAGAGAGAAACACAGCTACAGAGGGACCACAAGCAGGGGAAGTGAGAGAGGGAGAAGCCTGCTTCTCCGAGCAGGGAGCAGGGAGCCCGATGCGGGGCTCAATCCTGGGACTCCGAGATCATGACCTGAGCTGAGGGCAGATGCTTAACCACTGAGCCACCCAGGCGCCCCTGGATTTTTCTTAAAAACAACAGAAGGGAGGCTCCTGGCTGGCTCAGTCATGGAACTTGTGACTCTTGATTTCAGGGTTGTGAGTTTGAGCCCCATGTTGGGTGCAAAAAAAAGTAAGCATGGCATTTTGCTGAGTTCAGTGTAGCTCTTTAGCCTACTGATTGATTGCATGGGGGAAGCCATAACTGAGGCTACTTCTGGGGAAAATAAACCAAATGCAGTGTCCTTAAAGATTTTTTATTTCTTATTTATTTAGCAAGAGAAGAAGCATGAGCATCAAGGAGGGGCAGAGGGAGAAGGACAAGCAGACTCTCTGCTGAGCCAGGAACCTAATATGGGGCTCTGTCCCAGGACCCTGAAATCATGACCTGAGCTGAAGACAGATGCGTAACCAACTGAGCCATCCAGGTGCCCTGCACTGTCCTTAAGAGTAGAATTATGATATAAAAAAAAAAATTCTTTCGGGCGCCTGGGTGGCTCAGTTGGTTAAGCAACTGCCTTCGGCTCAGGTCATGATCCAAAAATTCTTTCTATGGGCATCTGGGTGACTCAGTTGATTAAGTGTCCGACTCTTGGTTTTTGGCTTAGATCCTGAGATCAAGCTCCAAGCCAGCTCCGTATATGCTGTGTGTGGAGCCTGCTTGAGATTGTCCTCTCCTCCTGTTCAACTCTGTGCCCACGTGCACTCTTTTTTTAGTATATTAATATATTGCTAGAAGTTGGGTATGTTCTCCTGCAATCTTTGTTTTTGGCTTTTGATTAAGTCTAGGTTTGAAGTTATTTTAACATTATTCCAGAAAAAAAGAAGTTCAGAGACAGCAGGGGGCAGCAACAGGCTAGAAAGCAGACTTGCATTGAGTGATAGAAGCTCTAATTTGAATCATCTTTCTCTTATAAGAAATAGTTATTTGAGGGCTCCTGGATGGCTCAGGTCATGATCTCAGGGTCCATGGGATCAAGGCCCACATATCAGGCCCTCTGCTTGGCAGGGAGCCTGCTTTCTCCTCTCTGCCTGCCTCTCTGCCTACTTGTGATCTCTCTCTGTCAAATAATAAAATGTTTAAAAAATTAGTTATTTGAAAAATATACTTGGCTTCCCTTATTTCTTTAAAAGTTAAAAGGTTGAGGCAAGGGGCGCCTGGGTGGCTCAGTTGGTTAAGCAACTGCCTTTCGCTCAGGTCATGATCCTGGAGACCGGGGATCGAGCCCCACATCAGGCTCCCTGCTCAGCGGGAAGCCTGCTTCTCCCTCTCTCACTCCCCCTGCTTGTGGTCCCTCTCTAGCTGTGTTTCTCGCTGTCAAATAAATAAAATCTTAAAAAAAAAAAAAAGTTAAAAGGTTGAGGCAAAACTGAAAATAATGTGTCGTGCACTTAGGGCAGATTTCTGATAGTACTTAAAACAACTCCTCTAAATATCTAGTTTATTTTATTGATAAATTTTATTCTAACAGCCATCATATTGAGGCACATAACTTTTCCCTATTCCCATATCCACTTAATAATGTTTCTGTTTAATTACTTCTTAAAAAACTCACATTTCCTCTTTGCCCTCCTGTGGTCTGTGTATCCACCTCAGTGAACCCATGGTAGTATTTCCTACCTCATCTGACCCTGTCATTTCTTCCCCTTCAGTTCAGAACACATTAATTGCTTCTTCTGACCTGTAGGACCAGAGGGGTCTGGTCTGCATTTTAACAGCAAGTAATTTGTTATTGCCAAATTATTTTACTGGGAAGGTTGTGTTCATTTATAGTTCCAGTCACAGATTTATTTATTTATTTATTTTAGATTTTACCCATTCGTTCGGCACAGAGAACACAAGCAGGGGGACCAGCACAAGAGGGAGAAGCAGACTCCCTGCTGAGTGGGGCTGCATCCCAGGATCCTGGGATCATGACCTGAGCCGCAGGCAGACGCTTAACTGCCTGAGCCACCCAGGTGCCCCTCCAGTCATAGGATTTATAAGAAAATTTCTTTATATCCTCACCAGGACTATTTGTTTTTTATTGTGATGATAGTACGTTTTGGTGGTTAGTATGTCTTGGAAATGTTTAGTAGGATCTGGGTGTAAGATCATTTGGATGGAGGGACAGAGATGCAGACTATTGGTCCAAGAATATATACCAAAAAAAAGAGAGAGAGAGAGAAAATGGCTACAATAAGTGATGGGTGAGAGAAAGTAAAAATATTCTTATGAAGTTGGGACAGTAAAGGAAAACTCAGTTTTATTCCTGTCTTTTCCTCCTCTGTCTCTCCTTTGCTTTCACATAGAACACTGTGCTTCGATCTCCAGGTGTGTGGAGCTTTTCCCTCCACACCAATTTTCTGAGACACCAACTGGGTATCCTACAATGTAACTTAGCTCTGACGTTATCTACCTGGAGATCGGATGCCACAGGTTAAGGGCATAGTCCCATGGGTTAAGGGCATAACCCCACAAAGATACCTGTTACAAGCTGGGGTTATCACCTGTTCTTAGCTGATTATAGATTGAAGGGTCCTGTGATACCCACTTCTTGGATTTGATTTATTTGCTAGAGCAGCTCACAGAACTCAAGGAAACAAATGTACCAGTTTTATTAAAGGATACAGATGAAGAGACACATAAGACCAGATCTGGGAGGGGCAGAAGCTACTCTCCTCCATTTGGGTTGTGTTTACTCAACTTGGAACCTCTCTGAACCCTCCTATTATTAGGATTTTATGGAGGCTTCCTCCAGTAGGCATGATCAGTTAGTAACTCCGATTTCTGGCCCCTCTCCTGTCTCTGGAGGATGAAGGAGGTAGAGCAGAAAATTCTAGAAGTCAGTCCTTTTATTTAGGTAAACTCTATCCCATTATGGGGCCCAAATTCACAACCCTGTGATCAAGAGTTGCACGTTTTACCGACATAGCCAGGGGGGATCCCCTAGAAATCACCCTTTTTGAATAAGAGATGCTCCTAGTGTTCTTAATACTTACTAAATTAGAAGGGTTTATAGGAGCTCTGTGCCAGGAACTGGGGGCAGAGACAACAATGTTTTCTGTTATCTCACAGGGACTACTAGCACAAGTGTAAAATGATACTCAAAAATATCAGTGGAATCAGAACAAAAAACCATTGTAAGAAAGAAAAGTACTAATTTGTCAAAGTGACAGTAGTAATAAAGGAAAATGAGGGATGGTGTCAGAAAAAGTATTACTTGCAAATCGGGGAACCGAGACATGTGGCTGTGCTTAAACAAAAGGGATGATGTGGCTGGAGAAACAGACAAGAGAGGATGAGTGAAGGGGGAAGCGTGAGGAAGCGTGAGAGGCCTTACTGTGGAGTAGCCAACAGCAGGGAAGGAAGAGCAGAGATGGCCTTGTGCCCAAGGTCATCATTAAGAGTCGTTTAATTACTTAGCCATTTTACCATGATTCACCTGCACTTCTACTTCTCTTGGCTTTTTCGTTTAATTTGGGAATTTGTTGGCTCCTGCCTCATATTTGTGTGAATACTTAAACGTCATGAACAGTATCTTAACCTCAGTTTTTCCACTTAACCTGGACTTTTGTTTTTTTTTTTTTAAAGATTTTATTTATTTATTTGACAGAGAGAGATCACAAGTAGGCAGAGAGGCAGGCAGAGAGAGAGGAGGAAGCAGGCTCCCTGCCAAGCAGAGAGTCCGATGTGGGCCTGGATCCCAGGACCCTGAGATCATGACCTGAGCTGAAAGCAGAGGCTTTAACCTACTGAGCCACCCAGGCGCCCTTAACCTGAACTTTTAAATACATTTCATAAATACTTTAAAGGGGTCAGGTAAAGTTTAATTGTGCTTATTAATAAACCTTTAAGATAGAAATTAATAATATAAAGAATTTATGCAGGGGCACCTGGGTGGCTCAGTTGGTTAAGCGACTGCTTTCAGCTCAGGTCATGATCCTGGAGACCCGGGATCGAATCCCACATCAGGCTTCCTGCAGCGGGAAGCCTGCTTCTCCCTCTCTCAGTCCCTCTGCTTATGTTCCCTCTCTCGCTGCATTTCTCTCTGTCAAATAAATAAATAAAATCTTAAAAAAAAAAAAAATTTATGTAAAATTAGTCAAGGAAATGTAGGCATAGGATAAATTGTTTAAATCTTTGTTAATTGAAACTCATGTCTTTCTGTTGTCATTTACCAAAATATTTAATAGGATAAATGTTAATGCCAACTTTATAATTAATTTAGACTTCAGGTTGGTTTTCTTAGTCGTGGACTATTTCTTCATTGTGATCCAGCGGACTTGTGACTAGTGCCAGGCCTTGGCTCTGAGGTTAGTGCCAATAGGGCATGGGTAAGGAGGCACTTCTCTCTGCTGTGCAGAACTAGCCTGTAGTTTGGTTTGATATTAGTGTTACGTGGTCTTTTAATTTAATGAGGCAGTCACAGAGTCACTTCCTTTTTTTTTTTTAACTTAAAAAAATTTTTATTTGAGTATGGTTGATACGCAATGATACAGGAGTCTCGAGTGCAACATCATAATTCAGCAGCTCTGCTCTTACGCTGTGCTCACCACAATTAGACCCGCTGTCTTTCACCCTGAACACTATGACAGTGCCGTTGACTAGATTCCCTCTGCTGTACCTTTCATCCCTGTGACTTATGCATTCCATAACTGGACACCTGTATCTCCTACTCCCCTTCACCCATTTTACCCATCTCCCTGCTCCCCACCCCTCTGGCAGACATCAGTTAGTTTGTTCTCAAGTCTGTTTCTGCTTTTTGCTTGTTTATTCTTTTGTTTTTTTAGATTCCATAGATAAGTGAAATCATAGGGTATTTGCCTTTCTCAGTCTAACTTAGCATAATACCCTCTCGATCTATCCATGTTGTCACAAATGGCGGGATCAGTGACTGATAATATGTGTGCGTGTGTGTGTGTGTGTGTGTGTGTGTGTGTGTATGTGCGTGCACCACATCTTTACTCATTCATCTGTTAGTGGACACTTAGCTTGCTTCCATATCTTGGTTATTGTAAATAATGCAGTAAACATAGAGGTGCGTGTGTCTTCAAATAAGTGTTTTTGTTTTCTTTGCATAAAAAACACCCAGTAGTGGAATAACTGCATCATGTAGTATTTCTATTTTTAGTTTTTGGAGGAGCCTCCATACTGTTTTCCACAGTGGCTGCACCAGTTTATATTCCCACCAACAATGTGTAAAGGTTCCTTTTTCTCCACATCCTCACCAGTATTTCTTGGCTTATTTATTCTAGCCATTCGATGGGTATAAGGTAATATTTCATTGTAGTTTTGATTTGCATTTCCCTGATGATTAATGATATTGAGCATCCTTTCATGTGTCTGTTGGCCATTTGTCTTCTTTGGAAAAATATCTGTTTAGGTCCTCTGCCCATATTTAATTGGATTTTTTGATCTTTTCGGTCTTGAGTTGTTGAAGTTCTTATTATATATTTTGGATATTAACCCCTTAATAGGAATATTATTTGCAAATATCTTCACCAATTCAGTAGGTTGCTGTTTTGTTTTGTTGATGGTTTCCTTCACTACAAAAGCTTTTTATTTTGGTATAGTCTCAGTCGACTTTCTCTTTTGTTTTCCTTGCCTTAGACATAGCTAGAAAAAAGTTCCTACAGCTAATATCAAAGAAATTACTGCCTATGTTTTCTTCTAGGAGTTTTATGGTTTCATGTTTCACGGAGTTAGGTCTTTAATCCATTTCTTTCTTTACTTTTTTTTTTTTTTTAAGATTTACTTGACAGAGAGAAACACATCTAGAGAGGGAACACAGGAAGGGGGAGTGAGAGAGGGGGAACCAGGCTTCTCACTGAGCAGGAAGCCCAATGCAGGGCTCCATCCCCGGACTCCAGGATCATGACCTGTGCTAAAGGCAGATGCTTAAGGACTGAGACACCCGGGAGCCCCTCTTTAATCCATTTCAAGTTAGTTTCGAGAAGTTATAATAAATCTTTTAGTGGGTGGCAGTGAATGGAGTTCCTACAGAAATTAATTATTTGATTACTTGGACATTTCATATTTTGATGCACAGAAGAAGCTAACAGTTATTTCCTTGTGTCATATTTGGTATGCTTGCTACATGAATGTTGTGTACATCAAAACTAATGACCAGTGATTGCTTCACCAGTTCCTTGCTTCCTTCCTTCACTAAGGCCTTCATTCAACAGCTAGTTCATTTGTTCCAGGCATTGTTCTAGGAGTTACAATAGTAGATGTGACAGATAATGTCCCTGTTTTTATGGAGGGTCAACAGTAGTGGAAGGATAGAGGAGACAGACAGATAGCACTGAGCAAGAATTTCAAGTAGTAATAAATACAGTAAAGGAAGTATAATACATTGATATGATAAAGTGACTTGGCGGCGGCCAGGGAGACACTTGATCCGTTGGTTAAGGATGGTTGGATGTCTTTCTGGAAATTGCTGTCTGAGTTCCACAGCTTGAATGATTAGCTGGAGTGAGCTGTTTTAAGATCTGGGGGGAGGCTAGTGGGACTAGCTAGTGCAAGTGCCTAAGGCTTGACTTGTTGAAGGTGCGAGGGGAAGGCTAGAGTGATCAAGCACAGAGATGGAGAATAAGGGCCATGTTAGGAGCTGAGGCCAGAGAGGTAAGGCTTGGTGAGGTTTTTAACTTTTTGTGTGCTGTGGCTCCTAAATAAAGCCTATGAACCCCACTTCAGAATGAGGTTTTTAAATGCATAAAATAATACAGACTTGCAGAAGCAGCCAACTGATATTGAAACACACGTATCAAAATATAAAACAAACTTGATAAAAAAAATTTTTTTTTTTAAAGATTTTATTTATTTGACAGAGAGAAACATAGCCAGAGAGGGAACACAAGCAGGGGGAGTGAGAGAGGGAGAAGCAGGCTTCCCGCCGAGCAGGGAGCCCAATATGGGGCTGGATCCCAGGTCTCCGGGATCATGACCTGAGCCGAAGGCAGTCGCTTAACCAAGTGAGTCACCCACGCACCCCCCCCCCAAACTTGATAAATCTTATTTATGCATTAAGTAACATGATCTGAGTAAAGTTCTACTAAGGTCTTTTTCTTTTTTCTTTTTTTTAAAGATTTTATGTACTTATTTGACAGAGAGATCACACAGTAGGCAGAGAGGCAGGCAGAGAGAGAGGAGGAAGTAGGCTCCCTGCCAAGCAGAGAGCTTGATATGGGCCTCGATCCCAGGACCCTGAGATCATGTCCTTAGCCGAAAGCAGAGGCTTTAACCCACTGAGCCACCCAGGCACCCTCTACTAAGGTCTTAAGTTTTAAACTAATAATAAGTTTAAATGATATTTAAAATCATCCCCAAACTGTAATATGATAGGAAAATACATTTGGCATTTTAATTAATGGCAAAGACATAGGTACTGGGAATACCACTGTGATTTATTGCACCTATTAATAATGGAAGATGTCACTTTCTGGTTAGAGGTTAGAGATAATGCAGGTGGAATTTGTTTCTTTTCTGTGTTTATGTAGTATTTTTAATTTAAGGGTCTGTAGTCCATGTGTTAAGACCCTAGAATAAACTGTATAAGGCTTTCTAAGCTGTGATAACTAGTGAAAAATGTAGTTTGTAAAAAAAAAAAAAAATCAATTGTTTTCCCTTGATGAATAGATAAATAAATAAAATGTGCTATCATCTGTATAATGCAATATATTCATCAATAAAAGGGAATGGAGTACTGATGCATGGTGCTATATGGATGAACCTTGAAAACATTATGTGAAGTGAAGAAAGGCAGTCACAGTATTATATCCATTTATGTGAAATATGCAGAATAGGCAAATCTGTAGTAAGTTACGGCTAATGGGTACAGGGTTCCCTTTTTCTTTGGGAGCCGTGAGTGAGTAAAAATTGTGGTGGTTGCACAAACCTGTCTGTGAACTAAAAAGGATTGTATTGTACACTTTAAAATGGAGAGTTGTTTGGTATGTGAATCGTATCTCTGATTATTTTTAATTTAAAAAAACGTAACTTTGGTGGGGAAAAAAACCAGTTGGAAATTGGCAGCTGAGGCTCAGTACAAATTACAGGTAGGGGAAAGAATTTAAGATGTTAGAGTTTGAAGGTTAGGGAGCGGGTGAGCTCAGAAGGGGCCTGTTGACACTGAGAAGAGCTACAGCAAGGTGGGCCTGTGTGTTTGACCGACCAGAGGACAAGTTGAGGATGACGGGTTCTGCAGATGGGTGGGTATTTCTGTAATAATACCACATGTATATTCTTAGCAAACTTAATTTTGTTCAGTGCTGTGTGCTAGAAAACATAACAACCTACAGAAAAAATGGAGTTTAGATAGACCTCAAAATATATGAAGATTTTAAAATGATTACTGGCAAAAGCATTAGCAGATTTTAATAAAACAGGCGCTCACATACGTGTCCGTTGCATTTGTACCTAGCACAAGTACACAGGGTTGCTCTTTGCATACAGGTGGGCTCTTGTGCCTCCTTTGAGATGCCCTGTAAGGCTCTTTGCTTCTAATAAAGTTCGGTTTCACAAAAGTTCAACATCTGAACCAGGATAGAGAATTAAGTTAAAAAAAAAATTTTTTTTTTTTTAAATACCAGCAAATGTTTTTATACTTTTCATCTATACTCTGCTTTTCTTTGTTTCATAGCATAGTGGTAAGTACACTAGTCATTAAGCCAACTACTCTGAGCTCTTCATATGTTGCTAAGTTTACTCTTTAATTGTGTGAAAGCTTGCCCTTGATCACTTCAAAACATTAACCCAGGAAAAAATCATTTGTGAACCAGTGCCACCTCCGTGCCTTGCTTCCATCATTCCCCTATTTACCAATAACATATGAGCTAGCTAATTCAGAATAAGGAACCAGGCGCTGAAGCACAACAGACATTATGTGGGCAAAGTGTTGTTTATAGACTGTCTAAATAATGTTTCACACATATGTACTAATTTCTAAATATGTGTAGATGCTGTTGTGATTAATAAAAAATGAATTCTTGCAATAATTTTGCTGACTTCATAGTAGCATTTCATCGTTTTCTCAATCAAGAGCTACTGCTACTGTAGAAAAGCTTAGGAACTATTGCTTTGGAGCAAAATGCAGTAGGTTAGAGATACTTGCAGAATTCTTGTAAAGGAATTTATTGGAGATCAGAAAAAAAAATCCTTGCAATGTAACCAATAACAATACTTGGTTACTGTAGCTGAGCTCCTGTTAAGTGTCAAGCATATTATAGTAAGTGTTATGTAGAGTTATCTCATTTATTCCTCTTCTGGGTCGCTCTTGTCACTACTCATGTTGACAAGGGAAAGGGGCTCAGGGTAACATGCAGAGTTGGGGTTGGCACCCAGGTCTGTACTCACGCTTTTCATGCTGTAGACTCTCTACTCCTTCTCATATAATTCCCCAGCCATGTGCTCTTATTTTTTTTAAAAAAATATTTTATTTATTTATTTGACAGAGAGAAACACAGCTAGAGAGGGAACACAAGCAGAGGAAGTGAGAGAGGAAGAAGCAGGCCTCCTGCCGAGCAGGGAGCCCGATGCGGGGCTTGATCCCGGGTCTCTGGGATAATGACCTGAGCTGAAGGCAGTCGCTTAACCAACTGAGCCACCCAGGCGCCCCGCCATGTGCTCTTAAATAGCATCAAGTGCCGGTGTAAATGCTTGGCTTGATTTAACCTCCATTAGTTGGAACACGGTATTACTAATAGAATTAGGGATGTAAGGAAAGTTAGAGGTATTTTATTTTTTTAATGATTTTGACTTCAGGTTATTAAATCTGCAAAGAAATACAATTCATTTAGTTGTAATTAATTTCATATTTGTACATCTCGTGCTCTTTACAAAGGAGATTATAGACAGGCAGGAGAGGCGGTGTTTCATTAGGAAGCTTTGGGTGCCAGATGATCTCCCTTCCTATAAAATAAATACTAAATACATTTGAATTAAAATATGGGAGTAAGTAGTAACTTTGGAGACCTGCTGCACTATTTGTGCTTTTTGGATCAAATGCTGTTTGTTATCTGAAATGAATTTTATTTTATTATTTTTTGCTTGCTTTTAGGAAAACACCAGAGTTTATTGCTGGCAGTTTTTGTTACTCCTCTTATTGATCTTCGTTCTGATTTCTCCAAATTTCAGGAAATGATAGAAACAACTTTAGATATGGATCAGGTATGTATTCTGCTTTTGAATTCAAGCAGCAGAGTATTTTTGAAATGCATGTCAGAAAACTGATTTCCAGGTTTTTTGTTTTTTGGGTTTTTGTTTTGTTTTGTTTTGTTTTTTTTAATTTAATCTTGGTGTTTTTGTGAGGCACCTTTGAGACCGTGGATGTAAGATTAAGCGATGGGGCAAGTTTGTTGTTTTTTTTTTTAAATAACAGTTGTTTTAGTGGATGAAGAAAGATTAATAGGAAGTGAATGTTGGGCATAACTGGCCTGATTAAAGGAAATCTCACAAGTAAAGGATTTCACATATGCAGTCTGAGTTTTGTTTTAATTTCAAAGAGAATGAAAATTATAGTTACTGGAAAAGAGAAGATAGAGGTATATATGGAATACCAGAGAAGGCAACTTCTTCGTTTATTTTTCATGTAGGAAAGTCTTTAGGGGAAGAGGTTAGAATATGTGTGTATCTCGTAAATAGTCGCTGATATTACTAAAAAGTTAATCCTACTCTAAATACTGTTTAGTTCCAGATTTCTTATTAATTGAGCATTTAGGGTGTAAGCAATCTATACCCTCAGTTTTTAACAGTGTTAAGCAGTAATTTATAAAGTGGGAATAGTTTCTGAAATAGTTGAAAATGTCCTTGTATGAAAATTAATTTGAAAGCAAAATTTATGAAATCGTAAAATTTACTCTCAAAGGTTCATTTATAGAACAAATTTAGTTTGGGACAATTACAGTGTTTTTCAGTTTTGTGACTTTAAAAATAATATCTTTTAAATTTTCTGTCAAAAATGAGCATGCAGGGAATATGTGCTCTCATTCATCTTAAGGTATTAATTTGATTTACTAATTGTTAAATTCTTTGCGTTCTTAATAACTGGGTTTGAGTTAATGTTTGCCCTATGGAATGTTGGTTTATTTTGTTTTTACTGGATTGTTAACTGAGGGTTAAAAGAGTTAAGCTTCATATACTGTGTGCTCTTTGGATTTAGAAGTCCATGCATATGTGTATATATAAGTATAGATCCTTGACTTTCCTGGTACTGTTTTGTCAGTGATAGACCCAAGCAGCAGAAGAACTTGCATTGTTCAGCCCTCATTTGGGAAAACTTGCATTTTAGCTATTGTTACCTCTGTAATGTTGCTATTAGTGGAATGATTTTAGGTGTACAACTTTCAGGTCAGTGGGGGGCGGACATGCTGCTCACAGACATGTGATGCGGAAAGCACTGTTGCAGCCAGGAGCTGAGATGCGATGTTACCTGTGATGGGGCAGAGTTGGATATTTGTAAATGGTCTTTATTTTTTTAAGTTTTTAATGTATTTATTTGGAGGGTGGGGAGGAACAAGCACACTCCTCACTGAGGACCCTGAGCTGAATCCAAGAGTCAGATACTTAACTGACTGAACTACCCAGGCGCTTCTGTAAACATTCTTTAACTGAAAGCATGTAAAGGTATAGTTTTTGGTTGTTAATAAAAGCTCTGACTAAGATAGGGAGGTGGGAAGGCAGGAATCAGAGTGTTTCATTGTCTCTGCAGCTTAACTTGCCTGAAATGCTACAGTTGATTTTGCTCTTTGTGGCCAATTTTATTCTTCTAAAAGTTGCCATGCTTTACTATTGTGGGTCGCAAACATAAACGTGTATCAGAACCTCCTGGTGGGCTTGCTGAAAGAGATTTCTGGGCTCCATACCCAGAACGTGATCTTCAGTCTGGGGTGAGGCGAGAAAATTTGCATTTCTCACATGGACCCAGATGATGATGATGCTTGCCTGGGAACCACCCTTGGAGAACTACTTGATAGTAAAATAAATTATTCCTAATAAATTAGGAATGCGGGGGCGCCTGGGTGGCTCAGTCGTGTTAAGCATCTGCCTTCAGCTCAGGTCATGGCCGGGATCGAGCTCCGCATCAGGCTCCCTGGTCTGGCGGGAAGCCTGCTTCTCCCTCTCTCACTCCCCCTGCTTGTGTTCCCTCTCTAGCTGTGTTTCTCTCTGTCCAATAAATAAATAAAATCTTTAAAAAAACATTAGGAATGCAATCATATTTCAAAGTGAGAATGAGCATGTGATTTCTTTTCACCACAGTTTGCAGCCTGCGGCAAGTGCTGCGGTCTTGGGCAGTCAGTCACTGGGCATTATCTGGCCAGAGTTTCTTTAAATTTATAGCCCCTCTGTCAATGTGCAGATCTTCTGTCGAAGACCCCACGCATCTGCATTTTTGTCTGGGTTATCACATTCCCAGTCCAGTAGATGTGAAGGGCCTGCCTAATAGGACCTCTCTTCTCCCTTGCCCTCTCTGGGACAGTAAAAGCTGTCTCCTGCGGTACGCAGATTGTTTGCATTATACACAAGATATTAGCCACTACTATGATAATTACAGAAAGTAGCAGGATGATAAAATAAATGTTGGCTACTTTTGCTTCATATTACGCATTTTGATTTACTCCCTCCCCACCTTCCGTCGGGCCTTCCCTCCTGTCATGCAGTGTTGTGACCCCAGAGACCCAGCCCTTGGGATACATACCCACTGGCAGCAGATAAGCCAAGATGATGATGTACCAAAATGTCAGAATGTAAATTTTTAAAGTGTTTTCTTTATTTGAAACTTTTCTGCTTATAAAGGTAATACCTACTCTTGGAATAAGTGAAAGAAAATGATACAAAGAAGTACAGAGGCAAAAGTTGACCATTCTTCCCTCATCAGATGAACAGTGTTGACAGCCTGGTCCGCTTCCTCCAGCTCCATTATACTAACTTTCTTTATTGTGGATTAAGATTTTTTATTTCCATATGGAATACTTGACACGTATCTGTTAAACTAGACTTTATTGTGACTGTAAAATAGTAGTGTTGATCCTTAATTAGTGCCAAAGGATTAGAGTGTTGGAAGATTTGGTGTCTGGGAAGAGTGGATTTTAGGAAGGCAAGCAGTGCAATTATATGGATATTGACTGGAAAAGAAGAGTTCCTTTGTCCTAATTTCGTTGCTGTCACTTAAGATGATAACAAAC